>JAUKNX010000250.1:0-128310 GCA_030762935.1 Hymenopus coronatus | reverse complement strand
AGGAAAACTTAAAAGAGTTAATTAATATTTAGCATATGATGTTATACAAATTCTAAAGATAATAAAAGAAAATACACATAGGCCGCTCTTACTCTTTCTGTCTACGATACTGGCTATTTTACATCTAAGGGAACATTACGCTTTTCACTAATACTCCTATAAATACTCTCTTCCCTTCATCGTTAAGGTTTTCTTGCATAAATCTGCAAATGTATTTCTTATGTAAATAGTGCATAATAAATAGAGACGGTATTGTATTCCATCCCGAGATTTCACCGAAAATACATTTTTTGAGACCTAGAAGAAAAGCATTTTAAAAAACTCCGTGTGTGTGTGTGTGTGTGTGTGTGTGTGTGTGTGTGTGTGTGTGTGGCACAGCTCAAAAACGAAATGCCGGTTAAATGCCAAATTTGGTGTTTAAGTTCACCAAATTCCAGAGACGCGACTCAAGATTTTCAAGGAAATAACCTCACCCCTAACTACCCTTTAACATTAACATGGAACATTTTTCGAAAAGTTTAATTGTTCTCAAAATGGCTCTAACGATATTGATTAAAATCACATATATTTTTAAGATATTTTAATGACAAACGAAATGTGTATCTTGACTTTCAGGAAATAGCTTCTAAGGACCACTGCATTTTGCATGGCTTTTAAAAAACTCGCAAACCCTTAGAGATAGACAGAAGCTTACTACACAAAAATGTAGATCCAATTAAAATACACAATTTATTCATGTTTGTAGGGTTAACCGTTTCCAAGACATTCCTTGCTACAGGTTTGAATTTTAAACTACTTTAACTTTTCTCAAGTAAAAAGTCTACTTTTATTTCATCTCTTTTGACTTACTCTCAGGAATGCAAAAGAGAACCGAATTTCAATTGTTTCACCACCGAAATCTTTTAAAAGGTTTGACTATTGCTTTAGCCTAGTGGTGTACTCTTCTTCTTCTACTTACAGGAAGCAAGCAATAAAACCATTTCTGCTAATGTTTATCTCGAGTAGCATGACGTAGATAAAGGAATAATCTTGTGGAAGGAAAGCAGGGTTGCCATCTTGAAGGGTTTTCCGTCAAAATTGGCGGATTTTCAGTTTAATGACGGGAAAAAATTTGTTTTGACGGATGACGGATCTTTTGACATATTAGCAATTGTATCATATTGGTTTTCATTAGAGAAATTCACGGATGTAAATCTGTGTACCTGCAAAACACTGCCATGGCACACACACACATACGCACACAAATTATTGCATTAAATACATGCATACATACATATAGAATGTAGGTGAAAATCAATTGAAAATAAAAGATTTCCTCCCTAATAAGCAATGTACACAGCTCAGCTATCTTTTATTTAGAACAGTAGCCAGCACTTCGGATAACTGAACAACTCCGTAAACAAAACACTGGCGCATATAGCTCTACTTTCTCTTGTAGGCAAAGATAAAATAATGCCAGTAGTACACTAATAAAGATTACTACTGCCTCTATTGCTCTAGCATATAAATATTATACTGCATATAATGATTTCATAACATTAATGCGTTTTACTTTATGAATCAGTGTGAATGTTGAATGCAACATAGTGACCGCAGGATTAATTCGGTGTTCCTTTGTGGTGGTTCGCTTTATGTTCAACAGTTGCTTAGCAAGTGTTTATTCTTCTTTTTTTTTTTAATTGCCTGATTGAACAGAAGGCTAAGGGGTATGTATGACATTTTAGAAAAGAATGTTAAATAATGAACAATTAAAGGAATTGTTGTTAGAGGTGCCTTTTTTTTAAATTATTTTTGATAGTGTTTAACACCCTCTTTGACTACACATGGCACCGTAGATGATGACACTGATGATACATAGATGAAGATGGAGCACCGGTGGAATGCGATGTCTGGGAAACCAGAGAACCCGGAGAAAACCCGCCCCTTGCGCCACTTTGTCCACCACAAATCCCACATGCGGTTGTCTGGGATCGAATCCGTGCCGCGTTGGTGAGGGGCGAGTGGTCTAGCCACTCGGCCATAGCGCGGCGGAGGTGCCCCGGCAACCTAGTAGTGCGAGGTGCAAATATTGCCAATGTAATTTGAATTTGCGCTTGTCAGATTTACTTCTTCATGAAAAAAGTAAGAAACATGTAAAAGCAGCTAAACCCTTTTCAACTTCACAGTCAAAATTGCCGTTTATGCATTTCAAGCACACATATAAACGTGAATCTGTAGAAGCTGATCTTATTTTGTATGTAGTTAATGTGTAATTAGATCCCTAGATCATATTTCAGATCTAACCAACAAATCTTTCCAAAGTGCTGACCTCGAGTTTTATTTTTATTTTTGAAAGAAAATACGGAAATGTCTAATTTTTACGGATTTTTTGTGTGTTTGTCAGACAGAAAGAATAAACATGCGTTGACAACGTTGAAGAAAAGTTTGTGCAACAACTATAGAAGGTCATGTGAATGGAACGCATCCGATTTTTAATGCTCGGTCTCTTCCCTGGTGTATTTATAGATATTGACAATCACCTCGAGTTTGATTTTTCATTTTAACTTTGAAATTAAAACAGGATATAATTACAAAGTGTTAACAAAATATGTAGAAGCATTCTAACATATGTATGACAATATTTTACACTTACTGCACTGGGAAACGAACGCTTAACACTGCATTAATTGCTTCTAGTAGCTTGGAGTAACGAGCGGAAGTTCGCTGAAGACAGAGAGAGAAATACTTTCTGTTTTACGAATCAAGCTATTATCCAAGAACAAATGCGCGGGCTATGTTTTACAAATGATATTTTCATAGCAGTGAATAAACGAATAAGGTGCATGTTAGCATACCCAATAATATATAAACTACTGTAGTGGCATTATTTCTGGACACTTTTTGTTTAAATTAACTTTCAGATTACAATATTGCTTTAAACTATTGTCCAGGTTTATTCGGATCTAATGCATTATAGCAAAGAAGTTATAGCATGATATATTGTTGAAGCTTTTAGACAAACTGGAGCTAATTGGCACTAAATAGACCAATTTAGCACGAATTTAGAAAATGTATATTTTATAAATATATACACGCATAATTTATTTTATATTCTATGTGGAAAATCTCGTATATTTAAGATTTCCATGGTGCTGTTCATGTTACTGAAATGCCATAATCCTTATATTATATTTCCCCTAATTCTGTGTTTTATGCAATATGAGAGCAATAATCCCTATGTTCACACTAGATACAATTAAAATAAAGAATGCGTGTTTGTATTTATAAAATAACATTTTTTAATAAAAGTTGGCCCAAATCAAAAAGTTGGGCCGAATTAGCTCAAATTTGTTGTAAAAGGTGGAATACTATATTTTGCTAAGTATTCCGACTACAATGTATTAGATAAGAATAATCCTGAATAAGAGTTCAATGCAATATTGTAATCTGAAAGTTAATTCAACCAGTAAGTGTCCAGAATTAATGCCACTACTGTAATTTATGAAATAATAGAAAATATACTTTTTGAAGAATTTAAAATTATATTCATTGTTTCAGAAGTAGCCCAAAAATTCGCAAATTGCCTCAGTTAAAAATCTTGTCACAAGATGGAGCTTTTTGTAGATAAACCAGCAATGTTTCGCCAAATCTGGCAACCCTGGATTAAAAGAAATGATTCATAGCAAATGCGTCGAACGTCCCTACCTGATCTCCCAAAGTGCGCCCCCTCAACCCTCCCAACTAAAGTCCAGAGGGAAAATAGAGGGCGTCGTACAATCCTTTGTCTCTACTAATCTTAGTTTTTTGTTATTGTCTCAATGCCCCATTGTTAGGCCAGGTCCATTACACACCCACCCACCCCCACCCACCCACACACACACACTCTCTCTCTCTCCAGCAAAAGACGATAAACACATCCCTTCCGCGCAAACAGTGGAGTAGTGTGACTTCATTAAGAACATTAGTGAGGCAAGTGCACGTGCGATAAGAATTCATTTGCAATATTTTGTACATTTTTTAAGAAAATCCCCATTTGAAACCACTCTGTTGAACTCAACACTATATATGTATACCTATAACGCGAACAAGGCGAGAGAGGTGCTGCAAGGAGAGCTTGGCCACCCCTATGTACTATTCAATTAGTAAAACGCGGCACATACACCTGCTCGAAGTAAAGTCCAGGGGAGTCCAACTTTTTTTAGGAAAGGGCTACTGTCGTTAAGGTGGATTGGTTTGTGGGACTCACGATTGATTTTTACCTTCTCTACAAGTACTATGTACATAGCGCATAGAGAAGGTATTGTAATGTACCCAAAAATTCGATACGATACTTCACCAGAAATATATGTGTTGGGCCCCCTGGATCCAAAAGAAGAATTTTTAGAAAAAGGTACATGTGTGTGTCTGCATAGCTCAAAAACGAAAAGACCGTTAAATACCAAATTTGGCATTCAAGTTTTGTATCTTAAAGGATGCGACACAAAGATTTTCAAGAAAATTCCCCTCCCCCAACTACTCTTTACATGGACCTTTTTTTCGAAAAAATATATTTTCTCAAAAATAGCTCTAACGATTTTGATTAAAATATCGTATATTCAAGATATTTACCTCACAAAGAAAATGTATATCTTGAATTTTCTGGGTATAGCCTCTGAAGACTACCTTATTCTGGATGAATTTTACGGAATTTTGCGTAACTGTTAAACCGTAAGAGGCAGACAAAATCTAACGTAACAGAAAATTCAGAGCTCGTTAAAACACACTCTTTATGTTGTATACTTTTTTTCGTGAATTTGATCGTTTTTGAGATAATCCTTGTTATTGGCTTCAACTTTAAAACTTGTTCGCAATCCATTTGCAGCTCCTCGGGGACATTGTCTATATTAATGTAGAAAGGGGAAGAAAACAGACTGAAACATAATTTCTTAAAGTCTTGAAATCTAACGCGGAATTAGTTTCTAAATTTTGATATAGTTTCTATGTACTTTTGAGAATTTTGATTATTACAGTTTTGCAGGGCCGGGAAAGCCTTAAAGTTGATGTTTTTTATTTATGATTCCCAAAGTCGGAATTTTGTTTCAAAGGCCTTCATGTGATCAGACATAGTAGTGATCAATTGGCCTTTACCTTAGAGACGTGAACTAAGATCGTTCAGTTGTGTTATTATATCAACCAGAAAGGCAAAACCATATATACATTCTGCGTCTTTAAACTCCTCAAAAGGTTTGCCCTTCTCCTCCTCCTCCATAAATGCTTGTATTTCGTTTTTGAGATAAAAAAACTCGCTTCAACATTTTGCAACGGCTCAGCCATCTTATTTCAATATAATAAACAAGAAATTCTAATTCTGAAACGAGCTTTTGTAATATATTTTGAAAGTCTCTATGCCGCAAATCATATGAAATTCCCTAGATATATTCACGACTTTTTATCTAAATTTAGGACAAAGGTTTTCTTGATGTATTAAGCAGTGATAAGGGCCCCGCTCCGTGGCAGAGTGATTACCCCGGCTTCAATCCCAAGCAATCGCATGTGGGATTTGTAGTGGACAAAGCGGTGTAGGGACGGACTTTCTCCGTGTTCCCCCGCCACTGCATTCCACTGGTGCTCCACCTTCATGTATCATCAGCATCATCGTCTGCGGTGCCATGTGTAGTAAAAACGGGCGATAAGCACTACAAAAAGGGCAGTGACATAGCATTACAGGAATATCTCCTAGTTTAGCTACCTCTGCTTGCAGTAATTTAATTAACCCTTCTGGTTTCCCTGCAAAAGCAGGAGCTCCGTCTGTTGTTACACCAGATAGATTTGTATATTTCAAGCCAAGCCGGTTCAAGGTTTCAGTGACAGCTTTAGTGGTGCTTTTAGGAGGGACAAGGACAGTTAATTCTTCTGTAATATTGAAATCTTTTATCAACTCCCCTTAAGAAAATTACTAATTGGGCTGTAACGCTAGAATCACTCACTGCTATCGAATGCCAGAGAATAGAACAGGAAAATTGTGGCTAAGTATTTAAAATCCTCTCAGTATTGGAAGCTAATTTCACGGTATGGCGAGCTACAGAATGTCGAGACAAGCTTAATTTTACAAACTGCGTTTTTTGTTGTTGCTTTTTGTTTTTTTGTTTTTTTTTTTGTTGGTTATATTATAGCAGCATTCTCAATGCATTATTTAACAAACTCTCCATCTGAAAATGGTTTACATTTTTTTGCAATGATTTCTGCTACTGCGTATCTCGCTTTTACCAGAGTTTCAGTTTGAAATGACACGTTCTTAAAAATTAACTGATGTCCCGAAAGTTTAGTTTCAAGTACGGATACCTTGTCTTTATGAAATTGACCCTCAAATATATTATATGAAGATGCATGTTTGGTGTCGTAAAGTCGTTTTATGTTTTACACTAAAACTGCAAATTAAACAGATTGCTTTCTTGTTTACTTCAGTAAAAATGATTTGTCCACTTTATTTGAAATGATCTACCTTCGTCTGAAACCTGGAAGACATAATTATCGCTTATAAAAGCCTCAAAAATAATGATATTCTTCAAATCTATCACAAACACCTACGCTACAATATGAACGAATATCTGCAAACTGGAAACTTGAAAGTTCTGTAATGTAACGATAATAATAAAATATCTGGAACACAATCCCCTTTGAAAGTAGTAACGTTGCCATGCGGTCAATGGGTGGTACAAATAAAAGAAGCACTAGCTTTATCATCACTAATTCCAAGCTACAGCTCGGTTTTGTATAGATAAAAATCATGTGCTCAACCGCCTCGCGAGATGAAGCTGGCTGACCTTGATCGTTGATCTTTGGCTCGCAAAATGCTGTAAATAAAAACAAGACGTGCTCGTTGCCCTGAAGCTTTAGCCGGTCCCCATGGCCGCGTTCGCTAGAGCGTCTCGCTTTGGTGCTTCGTGGGCAGCGGATCGTGGGTTCGAGTCCCGCCTTGGGCATGGGTGTTATATGTTTGTGCAATGTGGAACAGTAAACCAGTAATCAGTAAAACCTACGGGGGGAATGTAAATGGGGATACAGTGCCGGAGTCCTGATCAGACACCGTTACTGTTATAAAAAAAAAAGCTTTTGCTTGAGGTACCTCAGGTTGCTCGACTGCAGTTTAGTACCATGGCGGAGTTCAAGATGGTAATTCCTGAGCGGCAAATAAAAGCTTATGCAAGACATAGGAACTCTGTTGTGAATAGATACAAACAGTTACACCTTTTTAAAAGAGAAAATTCAAACAGACTTGTACTACATTTTCTTCCAGAGTCAAATGAAACACGAGATGGAGCTCTTAACAATGCTGAAAAAATGCGGACTTTTTTCTTTCTTTAGCCCCGTATGTAAAATGTACATAGGGATACAGTATTGTATTCCATCCATAAATTTGATGTCGAGATTTCAGCGGAAATACATGTTTTAGGACCTCCTGAATCCCCAAAAAAAAATAGTTTTCAGAAACAGGTCCGTTTGTGGGGGGGACAGCATAGTTCAAAAACGAAAAGTTTTGGTATTTCAACACGAAGATTTTCAAGAAAATCCCCCCTCCCCTAACTACCCTTTAGATGGAAACATTTCGAAAATTTTGTTTTTCTTAATAATGGCTCTAACGTTTTTTGATTAAAATACCACATATTAAAGTCATTTCTATCACAAATAAAATGTATATCTTGAATTTTCTGGGAATAGCTTCTAAAGCCCTGTTTATTCTGGATGAATTTTGCTTAATTTGGCATAACTAGCAAACCATAAGAGATAGACATAAATTTACTACATAAAAATGTAGATCTTTTTAGAATACACAAATCATGTTTATACACATTTTTTTCGTGGAGCTTAGCGTTTTCGAGATATTCCTCGTTATTAGTTTCAATTGTGTTATACTTTTTTTAGACGGAAGTGTCCGTTTATCTTTTGTTCTACTCCTGGCCAAGCAAAGAAGCGATTTGCAATGACAATCACATAACGAGAGCTTTTAAAACATTTGACTATCACTTTAGCCTAGTGCATTCCCTTAGTTCCATTCTACTTACAAGGAACGAAGTAATAAAATTCTGCTAATGTTTATCTCGATTAGCATGGTGTTGAAAGTTTGTTTGTAGAGTGGCTAGAGAAAGTCATGTGAGTAACACATCAGAATTCTTTAAGTATAGGAGATGCTGGTTTTCAAGTTGGCGTTGCGGAGGATCTGGGTGTTACACAGACTTCTGTCTCAAACACCTTCTGGGAAGTTGTTAACGCAATCACCGCTAGGGCAAGGGATTGGATATAATTTCCTACAGCTTCCTTTCCTTCAGGAAGCCAAGGCGGAGTGGTCAGAACGTAATTTACCTAATGCAATTGAGACAGTGGACTGTACTGATATTCTAGCTAGGAGAACAAAATGTACACCGCGACGAGTACATCAATAGGAAAGGAGTCCCTGGCATCAATGTGCAGGCACAAACAGAATGTGAACGAGATCTAGTGATAGACTCTTACTATCGGAAGACTGTTGACATAATCACAGCAGTTTACAAATGTAACGCTACGTAGAGAAGATGCTCGTACAAATCTAACCCGGGGTTTAACTCAAGAATTTCCATAAACGATATTAAATGTACTTTCAACGAAATGAAACACACTTTTTTCCAGCATAACATTAATTCCTGATAACACATTATAAAATCTTGTAATTACTATTTGTGATATTTTACATATATTTTAATCGCCTAGTTGCAGATGATAAATAATGTGGGAAAAAGTATTAAATGAAATATTTCCAATATATCATTTGTTAAGTGACAGTCTCGTAAATCCTGCAGATTAAGCAAATCGATAATTGAATTCCGAAAGGGGATGACCGTCATGGTTTGAAAGTCCTCGAAATTCAATTTCTATTTAATTTGCCAAATCTGTCATATTTCAGTTATTTCAAATCTGTTTCCATTGGTTGTATTACACTTCAGTAGGCATGTTTAACATGAATAAGTATATTGACTTTTAAAGTGCAGCGTAGATTTAAATCTCACCATGACAAAAGAACTGGCGTGTTTGTTTACTTAAGTGATGTGTTGTGGTGAAGGTCACCGAGCTCAAGCCAGGTACGTGTGAGCAAAAGCAAAGCGTAGAGGGGACATTTTAATTTATACCAAACCACGAGCTGAAGCGTTTTGTCAACTTGCTTGCGAGCTGAAGCTCACAAGCTACTGCTGGTTTTTATTTATATCATCTAATATTGCTCGGAGACTTCAAAGCGATGCATGGTAGGTAAGATCATAAATAAAGTCCGGGCTGGGTATTTCTTAAAACGGGTGTGATTTCTCCATGTTTTGACTCAGAGAATGACAGAAGTTTTGCAAACACATGTGTTGGCAACGGAAGTGGGCTTGCTCTTCCAAGTTCATATTATTCCAAATAGAATTACTTATTTCATAAATAATATTATAACTTACAAGTATCACAGTGGGCCGAATGCGAGCCGGTCCTCTTGGCCACGCTCGCTTTGGTGTTTCGTGGGCAGGGGATCGTGAGTTCGAGTTCCGCCTTGGGCATGGATGTAATATGTTTGTGTAAAGGAACAGTAAAACCAGTAATCATACAGGGGGGGAATGTAAGTTGAGGATACAGCGCTGGAGTCCTGAGAAGACTCCGGTACTGTTTAAAAAAAAAATCTGATGTGTACCATTCACAGGACTTTCTCCATACCCCTGCAACAAATAATTCTTAAAAAGCTTATACTTCTATTTACTTTATTATAATCAGAAAAAATTAGCAAAAATAGTCTTATTACTCGCTTCCTTGTAAGTAGAAGCGAAATGAGGGACAACAGTAGGTTAAAGTGATAGTCAAAAGCTGGTTGCTATGTCAATGAAGTTCCTTTGTTTATATGGATAGGAGTTGAAAGTTCCTGTATGAGAAAAGTATACGTTTTTCATAGCAGAAACCAAAAATAAGGAATGTCACAAAAACGACGAACTCCACGAAAAAAATGTATATAACATAAATTGTGTGTTTTAACATGCTCTACATTTTTTGTGTAGTAAGTTTTTGTCCATCTTTTACGGTTTATCAGTCATTCAAAATTTAGTAAAATTCGTCAAGAATAAACTACTTTTCAGAGGCTATTCTCAGAAAATTCAAGATATACATTTCATTTGTCAGGTAAATTTGTTTAATATCCGAAATTTTAATCAAAATCGTTAGAGCCATTTTTGAGAAAATCAAAATTTTCGAAAAAAGTTCCATGTAAAGAGTAGTTGGGGGTGGGGGGATGTTTCTCAAAATCTTCGTGTCGCATCCCTGGAAGATACTAAACTTAAATACCAAGTTTGGTATTTTACCGACTCTTCGTTTTTGAGTTATCGTGTTCAAAGGCACACGGACGGGGACGGACACGGACGGACACACAAACACACACACACACACACACAAACGGACCTTTTTGTGAAAATGCTTTTTTTGGATATTGGGGTCCCTAAAACATATTTCCGGTGAAATCTCGGTATTGAATTTTTGGTGGAGTGCAATACTTTCTCTATACACTATGTACATAGTGCATATGGAGAAAGTAAAAATATGCGATGTGACAGAGCAAATATCACTGCAGGGCGCATACGGCGGGATCAAGGGCAACGGGTTGGACACACCTGTCCTGGCCACCCGCGCCCTAGTGATTAGACCACTCGCTTCTCACCTAGGCGGCACGGGTTCGATCCCAAGCCACCGCATGTGGGATTTGTGGTGGACAAAGAGGCGCAGGGACGGATTTTCCCAGGTTTCTCCAGTTTCCCTGCCATCACATTCCACCGGTGCTCCATCTTCAATTCCATGCCTCATCAATGTCATCGCCTGCGGTGCCCAATTAGTAAAAGCGGGAGTTAAACACTATAAAAAAACACACACAAAAAAAAGGCATCTGGCCTCCTGTATTCGCTGACATACCTTATACTTGTAAGGAACTTGGTAATAAGACCATTTATGGTAAAATTTATCTTTATTAGCATGACATAGATAGAAGAGGATTTTACCAATAATTTGTTACAGAGATTCGAGGAAGAAATGTGAATTGAACGCATCAGATTGTCTTATCTATATTTTTTATATAGTTCGTTCCACCTAGGCGGCCCAGGTTCGATCCCAAGCGACCGTATGTGAGATTTGTGGTGGGCAAAAACGGCGCAGGGGACCGGTGCTCCATCTTCATTCTTTGTATCATCCGTGCCGTCACCGGCGGTGCCATATGTAGTAAAACACTATAAAATATAGTTCATTCCTTTATGAATTTCCATATACATGAAATTCAATAAAGTAAAGTTGTCGTTTCAGGATGTTTCTAGAAAATGCAGGATATAGGTTTACCTAATATCTTTAAGAATCGCTTTTGAGAAAATTAAAAGGTAGGTATAGAACAAACAAACATGCGTTGAATACGTACTATGGAAAGTAAAATGTTAATCTATTTAATATTCACAAAACGTTTTGAAAGAAAATCAATAAATGCGAAACAATTAATTTCATTAGAGCATTTAGAAATTACAATTGCACTGAAATCTTTAGCTTGTAAATGTTGAAGACGTTGAATTTCTGCTCTCAAACAGACTGTTGCGGAATCTTGTTGGGATCAACCCTAACAGCACAGAGGCTACGGAATCATAAGTAAAACAATAGGTGTTTCAAACAGAATTACAAGTGCTGATTTATAGCCCCACGTTCTCCGGATCTAACTGGTCGTGATTTTTATTTATGGCGCTCTTTGAAACATTCTAAACCTCGTACATTACAGAAAATTATTGACCTTATGCAACAAATCACAAGAGTTATTGATGCCAAGCTTAGACGAATCAGCGAGAACATTATTTTTACAAGATATGTTGCCTGCTTGAGAGCTGGTCAACATTTCCGAATTTACTACAAGGTACGGATTTTTAGGACGTCTCTGCCGCAACAACCTTTACGGCGACTCGTGGTTCTCTCGCGCAGTGTAGAGAGGTCCCGAGAAGGGTTACCTTACAATTTAACGACTGTATGTGTGTGTCGGGGGGGGGCGCATAGAGAAGGTACTTTTTACGTATACTTTCGTTATTATTACAGTCTATGATGTGCAGTAGAATTTACTACATATATGTATGGAGATATGTATGTAATGCTCCTGCAAATAGACGAGAGCATTGTAAATATGATATCCAGTGGCATGATTTGATACTGGAGTCGGCCGACAATAGCAGGTTAAGTACGTAGTACAATCTGTATGTCCAGTACTGTGATGAAGTGAGTATCACTCCTCGCGACGCATAGCGGAGTTAAAAATAGACTAAACAATGCCAAGACTGCGGAGGGGACCCCTATTAAATTCAAGTTTGCACAGAAAAGAGTAGCAGCAGACACCGTTGTGTCGTTTAATTCGCTCCATAAAATTAAATGTGAATTAGAAAATATTCAGTTGGCGGATGTGGGTCTTCCTCAACACCTCAGCATATTCTTACAAAAGATTACTCATTTATCTTCAAATTACTAATCGATATGAACGTTAGCAGAAATAGTCTTATTACTAGCTTTCTTGTAAGTAGGAGGGAAATAAGTGAATAAACTAAGCTAACGCGGTTCGTCAAAGTTATCACTATGTGAAACAACTGAAATTCGGTTATTTTGCGTGGCTAGAGTAAAACAACAGAGGTATGAAACGAAAGATCACTTTCCGTTTCAGAAGAGTTTAATTAATTTAAAATTGAAACCAATAACAAGGAATACCGTGAAAGCGGCTAGCTCTACAAAAAATGTATACGACATAAACTGTGTGTTGTAACGATATCTATATTTTTTCGTGTTGTAAGTTTTTATCTATCCCTTAAAGTTTACCAGTAATGCAAATGTCATCCAGAATTAAGAGGTCTTCGGAGGCTATTACTAGAAAATTCAAGATATATATTTTGTTTGTCATTAAAATATTTTAAACATATGACATTTTAATCAAAATCGTTCGATTTTTGTGAAAATGAGAGTAAAGGGTAGTTGGAATTAGAGAGAATTTTGTTGAAAATCTTCGTGTCGCATCATTGGAAGTTATTGAACTTAAATACCAACTTAAGTATTTAACGGACTTTTCGTTTTTGAGCGCACACAGACACATTCACGGATAGTTTTCTAAAAATGCTTTTTTTTTTCTTGGATGTTTGCATTCAGGGAGTCTCAAATCTTGCATTTGCTATGAAATCTCGCTATCGAATTTTTAGGTGAAATACAACCTTCTCTGCGCATTGTATATACCTACTAGAGAAAATAATTAAGAGTATATTATAAAGGTTTTGGCAATAAATGTATGCATATGCTACATATTTTAGTGCACCCAAAACTATGTTTACTAATAAATAATGTGCATGTGTTTGTTGTGTCATCCCAGTGCTGTGCGTTTGCATACTGCATGGCTATCGCCTCCAATGTCCTCCTCTTTCCCCTACTCCATGTACTACGCAACTTGACTGTTCATGTCTATTTGCAAGGGTATTACGTGTATTATATAATTATATATATATATATATATACACACACACACACACACGTTGTATATTACGTATGTTTACACACGCGCGGACACACAGGTTCTCGCAAAATTCGACCGTATAATTGTAGAGGGGACTTGGATCAAGAGTTTGAGATAGGGAACCTATTGCCCCATTTGTCAAATGTTAAAGTTATGGCATGTTTTCTGGACCGCACATCAATGACAGAAAATTAAAAGAACGTGGACGTGCGAGTCCAATTTTCACTGAGAATTCATTTGTATGCCAGTAGTCGAAGGAATACAGTATTAGTGTACGATTAATACGATATTTAAAATTATTGGACTAGTAACTTTGGCAAAATTACCAATTCTTTGAGGGTGTGCACGCCTCTGACAACAGCTCGGATCATGCGTAGTTAGCTATAACTTTCCGCCAAAACATACCTGTGGCTGAGATCGCTTATCTCTCTGAAGTTTAGCTATTACTATGTTACTCATAATAGTTTATTCTTTCTAGTGTAGCTCATATTTGTAGAGTTGTAAATTATGGATGACGTTTAGTACCCTTCATGCTATTGGTGCTTTATATACTTTATATGTGTTTCTTTACACGATGGATTGCAAAGTACTGAAGATTACAAAAACTGGAAAACAAATATGAAACGAGCCACACCTTTTATTGTGTAAAAGTCATCTGTTTGTGTTGTGTTTGTATCTAACTTTGAACGGCAGGAGAGCATAAACAATAAGGCATTTTTGGAAAGTAGATATCTATAACAATTTTAGAGCCAAACATTAAAAAGACGACGAGGTACAAGCAAGAAAGCAACAAAAGGGAAAGAGGGGAGAAGGGAAACTGAGGCCTCAGTTGGAGAGGAAAAGATAAAGCAGTAGCAAAAGGCAGAAATAATGGCAGGAAGAGACCGTCACAAAATGAATGGGGGGGGGGGGGGGGATGGATGGTTGGATGAATGAGAGGCATTATATCCCTGCTCGCTGTTTTCTGGATCATGGTTATCGTTCAAGAACGAAGGAATTCTGGAGCTATTGAAAGGTTTTCAGCAGTAAAATGAATTATTAAAAGTTATTGAGAAAAAAAACAAGAAAGAAAAAAAAAAAACCTGTTTGCGCTCCTTCATGAAATAATCAGAGCCCCTTAGAATTGGTGTTGCTTCAATTATAAAAACATTTCAAAATATATATTTTAAATATATTTTACCTATTTTGAGTCTCCCTGAACAAATACAGTGATTTGTTATCTACTCAATCTGTCACATAGCCATTGTTAGTGTAATTATTGCATTCATCCCAAGCATTGGATAGAAATTTTCACCGAAAATATATGTTTTGAGGCCCCGAAAAGGGAGCTATTTTGTTTTGTCTGTCAGTTACTTATACATAGTGGAGAGTACGTAATGTAGTACACCCGAAAATCAGTGCCCAGAGTTTTCCGGAAATACACGTTTTCAGGCCCACTGTATCCAAAAGAAGAATTTTACTTTCTTGGCCATCTACATACATATAGTAGGCAAGAGAAGGTGTTGTATTCCACCGAAAAAATTGTCAATATTTAACTCTAAACATGCTACTTGTGAGCCCCTGAATTAAGAACACGGTTTAATTTAACTTCCCTCCCAGCTACCTACGGTAGGTAAGTGGAAGTAAGCATACTAATATTCCACCCAGAAGGTTGAATATCAAGATAGCATCATCGAAAATATATTTGAGATCCCTGAACCAAAGAAACAGCTACTGTTACTTGCGCTACGTATCTATGTTACGTAAGAGGAAGCATGGAATTCGCCGAGATTTCACCAAAAATATGCTTAGAAGCCCTCTGCCACCTACCTACAGTACTGTATACCATCCAAAAACTCCATACCCAAAAGTTTCCAGAAATACATGTTATGAGGTCCCCGGAATTAAAGATCAGCCTTAATAACGGCTTACGGTTTTACAAGGCATATAATGAATGGATATGGTGATTTTTAGGATTTTGAAATTTGTAATTTACAATTTTGTTTGTACATTAAACATTGTATACACTTAACATTTGCAATGTAGCGTTTTATAGTATTTTGAAGAACAATATGCAACATTAATCTAAAATTAAAACACATTTTAAGGGATTAAAATATATAGTAATTTTGTATTTTTAGGGTTAAATCATAAAAAAGCAACACAAAGAAAGCATAGCACAGGAAATCTAAACTTATGTAAAACCAGAAAAAGAACACCAAATTAAATCAAGCACACAAGGTCATATATCAGTAATGCTGTTTAATAAAGTCATGGGCGTTACCTTAACATTTTGTTCTATCATTCCTTTTTAACGTCATTCAACTAATTGTACTTTGCGAAATCTGCGCCATAGGTAGAGTTCTAAATGCATTGCATATATGTTATTTATTATTTGTGGGTCTGAAACCGAATTTGATGCGGGCCATGTCTATTAGTAATTTTCCCAAAATATTTTTAGGTATTCTTACTGAGCCTGCTCCCATGGCATGGGCTAACGTCAACGATGTGCCAAATGTGATTTAGTTATAAAATACTGCACATTGTACATAATAACCTTTAGTTTCGCAGTTACTCCCTTCGCATGCCCATGACATGCAAGCCAGTACCTCGAGTCTGATGCCTGTTGGGGAGAAACGGACCCTGGATCAGAGAGAATAGCTAGGATGGGTGATGAGCGTGATGTCTGGTATGAGAATGAGGAAGAACTTGCTATAAAATGGTGATGAAATTAATGAAAGGATATATGATTACGGAGCAAGTGGTGGAATGAATGGTGGAGGTAACCGGAAAACCCGTAGAAAATCCCCAGACGCCGCTTTGTCCACTACAAATCCCAAACGTGTTGCCTTGGGATAGAAGCTGGGTCGCCTCAGTGAGAGGCGAATGGTCTAGCCACTCGGCCGTGGCGTGCCCACACGTAATAATACCAAAAGAAATAAAAACTATACAATAATTGTATAAATGTTTCCTTTCGAAATAGCACAAACTTCAATTGTGTCTAACATCGTGATTCATTTTGGCAGCGTTGACACCGTCTTGGTTCAATGAGTTGCCTTGCAGAAATTCATCCCCATATAAAGTACTCTTGTTTGAACTCCACTGGATATCAAGATAAGCATCGCCCCCCCCCCCCGCCACTATGTTTAAGCTGGTTACCCATTCACGACAATCTGCAAAGGAAGCTGTTTCTTGGTCAGCATTTCATCAGTTACTGCTTTAAATGCTTTGCTATTAAGGTTCTTAAATCCAATAAATCGTTCACAGGGCTAAAACTTATTTATTTTGAAAACGTAACACAGAATAAGAACATGGTGTTCCTGGTGGGAGATATCATTTGCGGAATCAGCAACGACATCGATTCATAATGGTTTCAAATTTTTTCATGCGTAGGGAAATAAATTAATTTTAAGAGTACAATGATAGATAGTGAGCTGAGCTTCTAATGCTTTTATATATCAGTTGGTTTTCTTCCGCTTTGGCCAGATAAGTTTATCGTCCGATTCGCCAATCAGCTCAGTGTAGATCATATTCTTAATGAAACAAAATGTTGGAACAAATATATTCCCAACATATTGCAGGTCTAGGACAGAAAAGGAGAGAAAAGAGGAGGATCTGGGTCGGGCCCTAGATGGTCCGGTCCCGGACCTTGAAGTGCATTTGGACCCCCGAATCCATTTACTTACCCATATTATCAACTAAAAAAAAAAATGGAATATTTCTTTCAGTTTCGGTTAAATATTTAAAATATGTGGAGAATATTCGGCCAGCGGTAGCAAGATTATAAGTTTCACCAACCGAGAGAGAGAGAGAGAGAGAGAGAGAGAGAGAGAGAGAGAGAGATACGTTTTTTGCATTTTCTTTTATACGATTGTTCCACATTTCGCATTATATCGCATTTTGACGTTTTGAGTTAATTTTACATTTATCGTGTTTAAAAAAGTATTAAAACAGTGATTTACATGTGATGGAAATTGAAAATGCAACATTAAAAGACTTTTTTAGTATTTAGTGCTCTACTGCTTTCGCGAAAAATCACTCGTGGCCAAATTGGCAGAAAGGAATGTAATGATTATATTGTAATAGTTACCACAATGTAACTGTTACAGAAGTAACGGAAACAGGTACTAATAGTTAGCCAGTAACGGTTACAAATGTAACGATTACAAAGTAATTAGTTGCCGAGTAACTATTATAGTTAGCCAATAACGGTCACAGAAGTATGGTACAGTAATTAGTTCAACTCCTTCACAGTTATCGAGTTTGTGGCATCAATTCAAATATGTGTATTGCTATCGCTTATCTGCAACTAACTATTTATCCCGTTACACAGCCTTTCGCAAGAGGTCGGGATTGATAATATCAACATAATATAACACCTTGCCAGGGCGAGGGGGAACTACTAGCTATCAACTTTGCTACCATGCTACCAACTATACGAACTGAGATTATCTAAATCTTTTCTGATATACATAGTCGCCTTCCAAAATGCCATGTTACATCTCGCATTCTATGAGAGTTTTTGTTACTTACTATATCCTTAATTTCATGTCATGTTGATGTCAAAAGTGTTGTGCTTTGCGTTGTTATGTCTGCATTACGCGAGATTTAAACTTGATTCTCATATACCTGAGAACACCTCTATAATTAGGACGCTTAATACCTGAACTGAAAACTTGGTAAACGTGTGAAAACCAGTTCTACATGGAACATGTGTAGATGATGCTTACACAAAATGTGACATTTGCGGGAGTAGTTTTTCCTATGAATCTGTATCAAATTTATGGAAACATATTGAACGATATATTGAAACATAATCAACAGATTATTCGCGCGCGCGCACACACGCACGAGCACCCGCACACGCACATACAAAAGGGCATTTTTGTCCCCTAAAATCTGATGACGGCAATCAAGTTACCTTTACTTAAGAAGATCTCAAAGATTATTACACGGTTTCCAAATACACAGACCAGGCATATACGTCGATGTAGTAAATTGTAGACTCACTCTCGTGAAACAGCCACTGGTGTTTACAAGTTTGAGTAACCATCAGTGTTGCCAAGTTCGTCATTTTCCCACTAAATGTGGTGGTTTTAAGTACTAGTCTGGTGTGAAAGTTTTGCACCTAGTGACTAGCAGAAATTATGGTGGAGTTTAAAAACATTTTGGTGGTTATATGGTGAATTCATTTTTAAAAAACACTTGATTCATTGAACATACTGCAAACATCCTATTTATGTGGTGCTAATACTTCTTAAACACTATCACCTTGTGTGGAATTTAAATTACTTTAGGATCCTCACAGTTCATTTTGAAGGCTAAAGAAACGGTAATTTCTTTCGCAAGGCAGTGACCGTGCCTCACAACTCCAACCAATTAGAACAAACAATCCCTCTTCAGCCCGCCTCGGTAGTGTGGTTGTAGCGTGTCTGCCTCACATTCAAGAGGTCTGAGTTCGAATCTCGCTTAGGGTGAGTTACCCGGATAAGGTTCTTTTTCGGGGTTCTCCCTTGTCCTGAAAAGACTAATGTCGAGTAACTTTAAGCTCCATGGACTCCGAGATCATTTGAGCATCCTTTCATTAATTTCATTCATCGTCCGATATGACCAACTAGGTTAAAGGACGTTAAGCAAAAATTTCCCTCTTCATGCCTTATCTTGTAATTGATGCAGTTGTATTGTGAGGCGCGGTCATGTTGCCATATTAACCACCTCTGCCTTAGCCTTAAAAAGAATTATCGGGATCCTAAAGTAATTCAAATTCTACTGTAAACGTTTATAATAGACTATTTTTCGTCTTTGTTTCCATATTAATATGGTTGCCCACGGAATGGCATCAGTCAAAGACCGGTGATAGTGAACGCCTTTGATTTCCTAGTTTGTTACTGCTTAAGCAGGTATGAGAGATAACTGAAGCAGCAAAGATAGTATTCCATCCTATAAACATGACATCACCGTTGTGTTCAAATTCAGTAAGCTGAAGACAAACTCTTGATCGTAATGAATGCTTTTAAAAGTTTTGAAATCCTTATTGACTATCGACACATCATAAGGGTCCTTTATTTGAAACAGGTTATTGGCATTGTTGGGCAGTCAGTAGGCGTCGATTGTGCGTCATGCAGCGTGCGCCTAATACTATAGTAAATAGGTTTATGATCCTGAGCTGTCCAATTTTCTGTTTGGGCCGTTAGGTTAGTTTGCTGTGACTCATTTCCTAACACTGTTCTAGCTTTAAACTGCAGCATTCACTTAACTTAATAACTTGATTTGTCCAATAATTTTTGATTACTCGACAAACTCATTACTTTAAAAGCAAAACTTATAGCTTTTAGAAATTTTATTAGCTTAACGTAATTTAACCTTGTTCTTCATATCAGACTATGAATGAAATTGGTGAAATGATGCTCAAATGATCTCTGAGTCCATGGAGCTTAAAGTTACTCGATATTTGTCTTCTCAGGATAAGGAAAAACCCCGTAAAACACCTTATCTGGTAACCCACCATAAGCGAGATTCGAACTCGCGAGCTGTTGAATGTGAGGCGAACACGCTACGCAGGCGGGCTTAATGTAATTTTGTTGATCGCATGAAACATATTTGCACACCTAGTGCTTTTGAATAAGCTTTATGGTGGGGATAATCACACTTCACTGTTAGCAACACTAGTTGGTAATAATCATCGCATACTGTTTATTACAGCGGTTTCTTATCTCTTCGAATGTAGGTCATGGATACAAACATCAGTTTTCACTGAGGCCACAAAACTGCATTCGTTGTATTAAAATGTTGCTCAAAGATCTTCCTAAGTACATACGTTTTTATACATGATGGATATAAATAAACTTCTAATGCTGATTAGTAACAAAATATGCGCGTGCTGCAATGGTCAAAGATACTCGCATAGTTTTAAATGGCGAATCAAAACCCAGAGTTGCAAAATGTCAGCAAGTCTATTCTCTAAGATTGCTTAAATAAACGTGAAATTTCTCCCACTTTCGAATTCCAAAGGCACGCGTGAAGGTGTATGCCTTTAACCTTACATAACGAACAATGAAGGGCCGATAGATGTATCCTGGCATTTCTGGAACCAAACCTCGAATTGCTGGAATCAGCTGCCCCATTATCAAACACAACATAGTTGTAAGTAGTTGAATTCTTTTATTAACATTATATAACTGCATTCTTCCGGTCTCGTTTGCATTTGGCGGTCGTTCCCATCTGCACGTACTAAGAAAAGTGCACTTAAGGCGAGAACTTCTTAAACCATTAAGTAGAAGGAAACGAGAAAGGAGACATTTTGGTGGATATGTGAGTGTGCGCGCGCAGGAATATAGAAGCAAGTTAGGATACTAGAAAACCTTCTTTTTAGATTGCATCAAATAATAGCAAAGCAAGACAATGGACACATCCATCGTTCCTAAGAAACGTAGCAACAGTTAATCATTACCGGTAGCCATTATTGCAATGCAACTGCAAGCGTGATGACCATTGGAAGAAATAACTTAATCGTTATTGGTAACTTGTTATATGTAACCGTATCGCACTGTAACCGTTGCGCGAAAATAACTGTTAATCACATCTCTGTGTGCATGCATGGTTTCCAAGCAATGCGGCAGACGGAGGAGGAAGGTGAGGAAAGAGGAAAGTAACGTTCCTCTCGGTCGCATTACAAATTGTCAGAACCTAACCTATAAGAAAAGGATTCTTCTACGATGCTTCTCGTATATAGCATTTCATACTGTAACATTGTTGGATTACCTTTCCAACTCCTGTCCTACACACGGCTAGTGTGAAAAATACAATTAAATGAATGTAACATTGTTATTAACGTGTTTATACACTGAAAAGTTTCCTCAATTTGTGAAAGTGACTCATTAATGAGGAGTTGCTGGTTCGTCATTCTCCTCATCCGTTAATTCGAATCAGTTTCCCGCATATGTATAACTTAATTTTGGTACGATGTTACCTTGAGCCATTTTTTTATGGAAATCTTTCTGCAGCTATTCACAGTGCGCAACACGAGACCACGAGCGTAAGAGTCTCGATTACTCGCAAGACTCATTAATCTCTTTAATAGCAAGACTGGGGTGTAATGCGCGGAAACTCGCATAATCAGTCCTGTAAGTTATATCATTTCATCTGTTTAAATTACTTAAGATTTAAAATAGCCTACCAGAATAAAGATGATATTTAAATAACCCGCGCTAGACAAAAGGTTAAAAACGAAATGTGGTATTACAGAATCTGCAGATATGTGTACGTGGTCTCCACTTTTATTATAAATAACATTTGTATTGCAAGAAGTAATTATGTTTTCGGTTGCAATCTGAACACGTTTGTCATAGCAACACAAATTATAGGTATGTCATTAACGATTAATATCGCCGATTCAAACAGTTTACTGTGAACGCATTTAGATATATGTATTGCTAAACGACGAGTTATCCTGAGTCATTACTAGGATTCGGAAGTTTAGGTTTTTAAACTGGAGTTTTAGCCAGGCAGTATACGGCAGAGTTGCTAGATTGGGGGAAAAGTATCTTGATGCAGCCACACAATTCTGTGGTTGGGATATTTGCGACTTTTTGGGCTACTCAAATTTTTGTTTAGTTACTTTTTTGCTACCATGTACTGAGCAGCTTTTATAGTGAGGAATTTAGTTTGATTTGTACTAGGCTGGTGAAATACCTGGAACAATTAATAACGCGAAACAATGTGGTCTGGTTTCCTACACGCGATGTTAACTCTCCAGTAGAAAACTTCTAGCTTGTTGATTAGGGCTATTCTGAATGTGAATGATCATGAAAGCTTCACAAATTCACAATAAACGTTTGCCCGCTCCTATCTTATGCGTGTGAAGTGAACGTTTGCATCAATCTCCTGTTTGTCTATTGCAAGCCTACTTCACAATTTGAAGACGCGCATTTTCAGCTATTAATTAGCTGTTCCGTTTCCTTATTTATCACTATTCGAATCGTTGTGCCCGTAGTCTTCTTCAATTTGCACTTTGTTATTTCAATTTATTATTAATGCTTATAATAGGCGACGCCTTGTTCGAGTAGTTAGACCGCTTTTCACGAGGCAGCCCAGGTTCGATCCCAGGAGTCCTCATATGGGATTTGTGGTGAACAAAGTGGCGCCGTTATTCATTTTACCGTCGGCTTCATAATCACCTTTCCTTTCATCCATGTAACCGTAATTTCGATCTTCTTTCGCACTCTCATACTGGCCATCAGGCTGATCACCGTTCCTGACTACTCTCTTGGATCCAGAGACCGCCTGCTCCTCAAAAGGTATCACTCCCTAGGCGCTGGCTTGTAGGTCTTGGCCCCCCTCCTCCCATGTTCTCCATGAGAGGAGAGCAAGAAGAGGAAGTCTTACACTATTTTAGTGGAGGGAAATGATTTCATTTAACGTTTTCTACGTGGTATATTTTAGATTAATTTAGAAAGAATTTCGCCATTTGTTAGGCTGATGTTCACTACTTTTCGTACAAGGCTGTCAACCCTGGTACACTGCCTAGAACCATGGCCATTGGACAGGCTGCATCAATACTTTTTGCTGCATATACCTAGGCACATTACGATGTCGAAATTCTAGTAATAGTTTTGGGTGCATGAAAAAAAGAAAACTTTGTGTTGTTCACGCTTGTGGCGTGGATGTCCGAACTAGGACATCTACACTGCTATGTTAGGGAAGCAGCATGTCCTAGTACCGCTTTACACCTATGTATGCTTTCTAATACCGTACGCGGTTTTTATATTTGGTCACTATGGTGAAACGTTCTGGTGTTATTACTCCCTCTAGTCTGTATGTACAATGTACACAGTGGATAGGGAAGGGGTTGTATTCCAACCAGAAATTCGATTTCACCGGAAATATGTTTTCTGACGTCCCCGAGTCCGAAGAAAACATTTTTAGAGGAAAGGTCCTGTGTGTCAGTGATTAGCATAGCTCAAAAACGAAGAGAGCGTTAAATACTTAACTTGGTATTTATCATTTTTATCTTCCAAGGATAGGACACGAAGATTTAAGAAAATCCCCCCATCACAAACTACATGGAACATTTTTTGAAAATTTTGTTTTTCTCAAAAATGGCGATTTTGATTAGAATACCGTATATTAAATATATCTACATCACAAATAAAATGTATATTTTGAGTTTTCTGGGAATAGCTTCTGAAGACCTCTTTATTCTAGACGAGTTTGCAGAATTTTGCATAACGGTTAAACCGTAAGAGATATATAAAAACTTACTGCACAAAAACTGGGTTATTATGCAGAACTTGGGCCACCCGAAAAATCGAATGAAACCAAGTGCGATTGATTGATATTATACTTGTGATTACGATTTCAAATGTTTCATTTTGCGGACAAGCTTGTTTTTTTTTTTCTTTTCTTTTTAATAGACAAATTTCTGTGCATGCCGGAACGGTTTGTATTTTGCGTTTATGACTGATATTGGTCAAATAATTATACATAAACGGGTGAGATATGAATAATAAATGACTTTGTACTGTGTATATGCTGAAATGCTTGCATAAAAACTGGAATTATAATGAAAAAGCTTGGTTTCGTTGCTAACGGAGGACTGTGACTATTCGTAGATTACCCGTAAATACAAGAACGCCAAATGTCCCTCTTAGCAGAAATACCGCGTCGTGAGAACCCGTAGGAATATTTCACCGGCTAGTACGAGTACATTAGTGGCAGAAGGACATGTTTCTGCGAGTTTCTTTCCTCTTTGTTAATCTGTTTCTGTAGGCGAATCCACTGGATCCTGTAGTTTTCAAATTTAGTGCGAGGTTAGGTTCGAATCGATTAAGGTTAGCGTGTGTAAAATTTATGTTTCTAATTTTCTATTGCGGTAGTAGTTGGCGGAGAAATATATTTCTGAACATTATAAAACATTTATTATTCATATAATACTCATTTATGTACAATTATTTGATACATATCCGTCATATACACAAAATACCAACCGTTCCATCATGCATACGAATTTGTCTATAATGAAAACACGAAGCTTTTTCGCAAAATAAAATCTCTGAAATCGTCATCACAAATATAGTATCAATCAATCGCACATAGCTTTATTCGATTTTTCCAGCGGCCCGTTTTCTGCATAATTAAAAAAAAAAAAAAAAAAAACTGTAGATCTTGTTAACACACACAATTTATATTATATGTATTTTTTATGTAGACTCGACCGTTTCTTAGAAATTCTTTGTTTCTGGTTTCAATTTTAAACAAAAATTTTTCTCAAATTTTTTCCCTTGTTTTACTGCTGGCCATGTAAAGCGAACCGAACTTCCAATTGTTTCACATAGGACCAGCTTCTAAAGAATTTGACTATCGATTTAGCCTGGTGTATTCCCTTATGTCTCTTCTATTTGCAAGGAAGCAAGTAATAAGACAATCTCTGCTAATGTTTATCTTGATTAGCATGATGTGGATAAAATAATAATCTTTTGTAAGGAAAGTTGCTAAAGCAACAGCTAGAGATGATTTTTTTTTTTTTAATTCAGCTTTCATTAATGTGTGTAGTGTTTTAAAAAATTGCACCTATTTTTCAAGTTTTCCATGTGGTGTTCACAAAATGTCCTATGTGCATTTAGTACAGCAATGTATATTTTTTCTACATCGTATCTAATAAGTAGAGAAGGTATTGCATTCCGTCCAAAAAATCTATATCGACATTTCACCAGAGAAGCTCTTAATAACAAAATAGTGCTTTTGTAAAAAAGCGTGGATATGAACAGCATTAACTTAAAACTGAAAACTTCGATAAATACCAAACATGGTATTTAAGTTAAATATATTCCAAATAAGTTCCCCATTCCATGGAAACAAATTGGAAATTTTTATTTTCTCAGGAATGGCTGTCATGCTTTGTATCAAGATATCATGTACTTAAGATACATATTAGAAATAAAATAAGTATTTTAAATTCTCTGGGAATAGCCCAAGAGGTGCTCTACATTCAGAAGAAATTTGTAGAACTAGTAAACGTTAGATATGAGACAAAGGCGTGCTACACAAAAACGTGGATATCTTTAAACATCTTAACTGTGGGTAATTTCCTCAATTCTCCTTATACTTACAAAAAAAGTGAATAAAACTATTTCTGCAAACCTTTATCTCGATTAACATGAATTATATAGAACAATCTTTTGTACGAATAGTTTGTAGAATAATATAAAATGAAGACTACGGGTGGAGAAAGTCATGTGAATGTAACACTAGAGATCTTCTAACGTTATGCGTAGGGATCGGATTTTCATGCAGTAATAATCCCTTAAACGTGTATGCATTTATGCACCAAAAATCGAAAATATGCATGCAAACTGCTCGCATAAAATGATTTAAAAGCTGAATTAACATCGTTTTATTATAAAAAGGAATTACGTAAATGCACGTGAATGATGAACAGAGAAACATTAACAAAACCTGCAAGAAAAACAGTATTTTTATATTAATTTACAGAAAGATGTACTCACAATTAGTTTTCCACTTCCCTTCTGTTGCAGTTCACAATCACAATCTGTTCCAGGTATTCGAAGGTAAGGCGTCTCTTGCTGTCTGGCAAAAGGTCCTTGTAGCGGAATAAACCCTCTACCTCACACGGTGCATGTACAAAAGCAACTACTTGCTCAGCTGTTGGCGACGTGTTGCTCGGAAGCTCAGTACATTTACCGGTTAAAATGTCTTCAATTTCACATATTTGTTTATATGGTCGATTTTTTTAAAGTATGCTCTACTCAATGGTAGCAGGGCATCATTTTGAACATGTATTACACTAAGGTGCTTATAAAATAATACTGTACAATACCCGTGCAATAGTAATGCTCTGATCATCTGCCTTTCATCATTGTTTGTCTACACCAATAAAAGAACCCTGTATTCTAAAAAAGTTTAAACAAAAGTTGTTTATTTTTTGATGAGTAAGGAAAAACCATGTTGGTTCCCATTTAAAAAACGTACCTTGGCCCTCAGACTACCATCCAAACCTTCTCCAATTAAATCGCAACAAATTATATTTACTTTCCCCCATTATATTAAGGAAATTTTATTCAGGACGTTTCTTTCTACAACGCTTAGTTTTGCAAATATTCTATTCCCATGTTAAATGGTTCAACCTATATACGCAAGATTAGCTTCTATATCTGGAATTTTCAGAACATTTTGAGCAGTTTGAATTGAGGCTACACTTTTACGATCAAATGCAGAAACAGTTTCTATATGTTCGGCGTAATAAATCGCTGCACATGACCACGTGTTCCAGCGCGATATAAGAAAACAACATTTCTAAATGGAAACTAGTATTTTTATATTCGCGGAGTTTCGCCCAGAAACATAGATCTTAAATGTGTGGCTCTGCCCTGGCAACGGACTGCCGGCCTCAATAAGGATCAAAATAAACAGCGATTACTGGAAATTTTAAATGTTCAGTGTTTGTATGTGGAAAACCCAAATCCCAAAATAAACTTACAGCTAACGTGAACGGGGTGTCACTAGGTTAATATACATATTATATTACCATACAAATCAATGTTGCAATATTTTTAAAATAATATATTTATCAAGTACATATTAGTATTTAAGTTACTCAAGTGTATTTTTTACGAGTAACCACTTTACGAGCTTAGGCTCACAATGTAAACATAATATGACAATAAATATTCTATCAGTTTTGTTGATCTCG
Source organism: Hymenopus coronatus (assembly GCA_030762935.1). Classification (NCBI taxonomy): domain Eukaryota; kingdom Metazoa; phylum Arthropoda; class Insecta; order Mantodea; family Hymenopodidae; genus Hymenopus; species Hymenopus coronatus. The sequence goes on along the minus strand of JAUKNX010000250.1, from coordinate 101,116 downwards.
CGCCTTTGTGCAACTACGTGAAAAAATCCATGCCCTCTACGATGAAAGTCTGCTAGGAATCCGGATGTTATGTCGGGAGTGCGATTCCGTCCTACATCCACTGACAAAATAGGATCGAACATATCAAATAATTACATGTAGGAGAGGGTGAGCCGAACAGTTTTCAGTAGCAAAAGGCGCTTGGTTCGAAGATTCTAGATTACCACCTGCCCCAGTACTACTTAGGCTCGTTTCACACTGGGAACTGGTGATGGTCACTGATATAGATATATTTGTTTGAATTGGAGCATTCACACTGGGACACTACACTGCGACATCAAGTCACTATGACGCAGTTAGTGTCTCACCCTCATAACATTTGTCTGACGCGGTCACTGTGTTCAGTGCATTCACCCCCTGACATAGATTAGTTAAAATTGGAGTGTTCGCACTTGGACCCATATCACAGACACAGTGTTGCAGATTTCCTAACAGAGAGTCATTTCTGAGCACAGCTAAACATTCATTATACATTACACTGCACACATTGTAACCATGAATTTAGATTTAATTAATACCGAATATTTTATAAGTGAAGTAGAAAGTCGTCCTGCTATTTGGGATATTAAAAGAGATGACTGTAGCAACAAAGTGATAAAAACGAAATCGTGGCAAGAAATTATAAAAAGTTTGTGCCTTATTTCAATAAGAAGGGCATGGATGAAAAAAAATTGGTACATTATGTTATTTTTCACTTAATGCCGTATTTTTCGTGTTTTACAAAGTATGTTATTTTACCGACGTTTCGTTAGTGTTCACAGACACACATAGTACACACACACACCCACACAGGGACCTTTTTCAAAAAAAAAAGTCGATATCGGGGACCCTAAAACGTGTATTTCCAGTGAAATCTCTGTATCGAATTTTTTGGTGGAATGCAAATACCCTTTCCACTTATGTAGGTATATTGTAAATACGTGCTAGAAACAGTAAAAATGTATGCTAATAACAGTAGTAACAACAATAATAAACACATCTCAGTATTTCGCGCTAGACACTGTGTTAGTGTTGCTGACAACTGGATTTACAACCCATGCCTCGGCATCGCCGTTCCTAGCAGACAATGGCACCTTCCCACATCATAGCCGAAACTGTTGCAAACATTTTGGTCAAAATTAAGTGACCGCCAGCATCAACTATTTATGATTGCATGGCTTAAACAAATATCCATAATAATTATGAAAACCATTTTAAAACTAAATGCTTACGATTTAACACTTTAAATGAGAATTCCACTTCTGTTTACAAAAAATATACATTGCAATTATGAAAACATTTTAAAAATAATTGCTTACTGTTCAAGGATCAGCACTTTTAATGAAAAAAATTTTAGTTCCGTTTTCTTGCAAGGAATAGAGATGGAGGCGAGGAGTCCTAAGTTGATTTTGCTCTTACTGTCGGTTTACAAGTTTCAATAAGGTTCTCTTAACGTTTTTTATTCTGGGATATTCCATCCAAAACTTCGAAACCTAGATTCCAGTGTAAATTTATGTCTTGAAGGCTCTCTAAACCCCATTTCAACTCGCCCCCCCCCAAGAAAAAGAATTTTAAGAAAAGTCAAGTTTTTTTTTCCTAAACTTGTCAGGTGTATGATAGGGCTGATCCCTCCGCTAAGCTTTGTTGTCATTCCGCAATTAATGCGCCCGTGCTCCACTCTTCTCCTAAAATTATCCCTCTACTATGCTTTGCGGCTTAAGGCACTCGACATTGGGCTACGCCTAAGTATGAAGTACATATCTCTTAGTTTATGCGTCGGTTCGCGTGGTGGTGCATTCAGTAAAGAAATTTTGTTCTTGCAATACTATACATTGCCCAACTATATGCATTAATAATTTTGAACGAGGACTCATATCTGGCACGGCTAAAATCCACCGGTATTCTCCGACACTTGTCGCGCTTTTGGCACGTAGCAGTTAGGTAGGCCTATGTTGGAGGCCCTAAGCCGCAAGGTGTAGCGGAGAGATATTGTTTAGAAGGGGAAGAGTTGTAAGATGACAGCGTAACCGAGGGGTCGGCCTGTCTAAAACACCCAATCCGTGCGACAAGTTTAGGAAACCCACCAAATAAACATCCCTCTGCGGCTTAGGGCCCTTAACATAGGGTTATGCTCAACTCTTCTAAAAACATCCCTATAAGTCACTTTGCGGCTTAGGGCCCTCAACATAAGGATACACTTCAAAGTGCGTGGAGAATTCGCGACAGATATGGGAGTTTACATGATTACAATTTGAAAACGCATGTCAGTGGTTAATTTACAACACGCTAGGAACATGCACAAATATGATAAAACGTGATTTTCGAATAAGAACACGAGCAGGAAGAGCAATCAATGTATAATCAATGTATAACACGCAATGAACATACGTGTTAATCAGGGGAAACGTCAGTAAAATGTGCATAAACATTAAAAGACACTTAAATGCAATAATACCGTAGATAAAAAGGTAAGGGAAAATATTGGGTCTAAAACTTCTACTCTTACTGATAATAAATGCTTAACACAAAGCATTATACAATAAATACCCACGAAATGATTCAGAAAGCATCAAGTACAATTGAAACTTGGTAAGAAACACCAAAAGCTACCCTACTGAAAGGGTAATTTCAACTGAGGGAACATTCATGAAAATCTTCGTTAAAATGTGTGCATGTGAACAACTACCTCAAAAGCGAAAAATTCATCACATAACGAACTTGATGTTTAAGCTCTGTACCTTTAAAGCTACGGCCACTAAAACAATGAAAGTAATTTAGTTTGACCACTCACCATTTCCATCGTTCAACTGTTGACAGCATTCACGACAGGAACCGTCTGCTCCAACTTCACAGGAGTGACTGCCGGGAGGAGGGAGGGTCGCTGAGCGCTGTTCCATTATTCTTTCTGTGCCCCCGTACCAGTTCCATCAACCCACCCCATCCCCTATCAAGCCAATAGGACTAAAATGCATTTCTATATTATAATGTCGCTGTCTCTAACCGTAGGTGTTTTTTTTATTAGCTCATTGTCCCACGTTTATTTCAATACACAGATAACACTACTTGAGAAAACATAATATGGCCATGTTCCCCCTCCGGATCCCGCGCATACAGAAGCGATGGATTGTGATGTCATTAAAAGAATGCTGGCTAGACGTAAGGCCAGTACAAGTGTCATTGGCATCAGTGTTGCCAACATAGCCATTTTATAGCTAGTTCCAACTATTTTGAAAAGTGATTTGCTACCACCCAATGTTATTGTAAGCAAATCACCAATCATAAAACTTTTTTCTGAAATAAACGGGTATATTATCTGTTCTTGTTATGGACGTTCTGTAGTACAAATGAGTAAACATATAAATCATTGTTCTACTGTTGAATGTAAAAATGCTTCACAAAAGTGGTGCTTCGTGGCGCAGGGGATCGTATGTTCGAGTCCCGCTTTGGGCATGGGCGCATGTGAGTTTGTAAAATGTGTATATGTGTGTATTAAAAGCAAACGGTAACCAAAGAGAAAAACAAAGAAAATGTTAGGAAAATGAAAATGAAAAAAAAAAAAAAAAAAAGGAGAAAGGAATACGGCACCGGATATACAGCATAATGCAAATATTTCCTCAGACCATTTCCTTTCCGAAGGTTCTGAGCGGAGCTTAATAATATCCTACCTGCTACATTCAAAAATATTTCTCTATATATGCATCAGTAAAAGTATTGCTACAAAATATTATTCTTTTATCCACTTCATGCTTATCAAGGTAAACATTAGCAGATCTTTTTTTCTTTGGCAAAAAATTTCCTTGTGCACTGCCGATAAATTTCTCTGAATACCCTGTCAATTTTTCAGTGAGCTTATCTCAGCACTTGTCAAACATTTAATCAGTCACAATTATTTAGTTACATCAGGGTTTGTCAAACTTCGGACGGGGATTGAACCCGGCCCACGAGCTACTTTTGCAACCAAGGAAGTTAATTTGGTTTATTTTTACAAAACTCTGCGGTTGAGATTACCTCTTTTAAAAGACTTAGCAACCCTATCAGCGTATATCTGTGAAGTTAGATTTTAAAAAATGAAATACATACGTCAAATCAAAATAAAGGTCTGTTATGACTGGTGAATACTGGTCTGATTTGATGATAAGCAGCCCAAAATTAGAGCCAAAAATATCTTTAATCTTAGCACAAAAAACTTAGTTTCATTATTTTCATTGAAAATGAATTGCTATTAACGTAAAAATATATCACGTGACTGGTGTGCTTGTTTGTGTCTGTGTGTGGCCTTGAGACTGAATGAAACACTAATTATTCCTTAAGTATTTATTAAGTAAAGGTATCGATTTTAGTTTAATAAAATGCTGTTTGAAAACTAATCTGACATGTGCGCCTGTTGCCTGTGAGTTTGTGACTTAAACTTAAGTGCCTTCGCCCGCAATTGGATCTCTGTCGGTTAATATGGTCCTCGTTACAAAAGATTTGGCAAACTCTGAGTTAGATAATTAACGTTATTCAGGCACTTTGTGAGTATGTCATTTAATCAGTCAGTTCAATTAAAGATTCAGCCAGAGTGTGACTCAAGCATCTATTAACAAGTAATTCTGTCAATTGGTTTGTCAATCAAATATTTATTGATTGATATAATTAGTCCATGCGGCAGCCCCTCCTTCAGTCATCTAGTAACTAAATTAATTACTGAGCTGTTAAGTGAATATTGAAGACAGTGAGTCATTTACCTATAGGTCAGAGTCAATCAGTGAATTACCAAGTTTCTGCGTGTACCAAGTTTGTGAATCAAAGCGGTATTAATAAATTTTTATAATTGAATTTTATGTTAAAATTAGTCATGGATCCGAAGATAATGTGATTAAAATACATACTGTAACCATTTAAATATGAACTATAGTAGTATACTATAAGTATTAGTAAGGTATTTAAATAATTGTAACGTAGTCTTATATACAGATGTTTCAAACCACACCAAACGAAGATGTGGACCTTATTGGTCATACCGTATACGTGATACATGAATATAATTTTCAGCTCTAAATTCGGCACATATAAAACCTGCCATAAAATCACCATGGATTAGGTAAATTGGTAGCGAAGGTTCCAGCCGCTTAGGGTCGGCGTGTTTTGATAGGCACGCCGGCGCGGCACAGGTCACCTTAATAATGGAAAACGTAGCATTCGGGTTTTGTTATGTGTTTCGTATAACACGTTCTGAGGTTATTTACGTGACGTAGGACAACCGTTGTTCCTTCGATGCCTAATCCCAAATGTGTGTGATTTTTATACACACATAAAACTTTAAATAGAAGAGTTTGAAAGTTGCGACATCAAGTTTCGAACAAGTCAAAGTGTAAGCTAATCGACTGCTATCTTCGTTTGGTGTCTTTTGAAACTGCCGGTATAACATAATTTTTTAAAAATAATTCGGTTACTCGTATTAATTTTTGAAGGTGTATTACCTAATTTTACATATTTAAACATTATCATAAAATAAAACAAATTGATTTATAGCAAAGGTACTAATTATTTCACTATTAATAAGAGCATTTCAGTATTTTTAATATCTGTAATATTAATGCTCAAAATGAACTGTGAATTTTGATGTGCTCAGTGTAAGTATATTAACAAGATGGTCATGTGTAATATTTCAGCATTAATCTACTCATAATAACATTCACGACAGAAAAAAACTCTTTGCAGAAGAGCAAACCAGTCCAAAGGGACGTATTTCCAAAATGTAGTCAATTATGAGAAGTTAGTGAACCAAATCCTGTTTAAATTTAGCACAAATTGAGGGGTTTTATATTTCTGTGATTTCGTTTTCAAGGACGGGGTGAGTTAATGAATCGTAGACTCCGAAACGCAAAATAAATTTACGAAAAGATCTAAATTACTCATTAAAGATTCGAAAGAGGAATGGTTTGTAATAATTACTAAGTTTACATCGGATGTGGAGCTATCATACATAAATGTCCCGACGAGGCGTTACTTGACTCGTGGGCATATGGTCTATACGGTGCAACCCATGCGGTCCTATTTTCTAGTTGCTAATCCTAAATCGGCCCTATATGTGAAGAAGGGGACTACCTATATTGGTCCATTTTTTAAAATGTTAGCAATCTAACTCGCTATCTCCTTACAAAATTTAAACAAACCAAACCGCTCTTCTTCAACCCAGTTCATAATGGATAATTGTGTCCCACGTTTTAAAAGTGGCAAACTTTTCAAGTCAGAATCGAACAGTTAGTCCTCACGAATTGTTATTGCTGCAGTAAATGTTGCTATCAATCACATTACATCCATATTGTCAGAATAGTGCAACAGGATCAAAATGAGAATGTTGCAGCTTGACGTAATATCACATCAGATTTGCTTCACTCCGTCATTAAAGAACTGCGATATCGCTAAGTCTGCAATGTTGAAAAAGTATATTCTGACACCGAAATAGGAAAAATGCAACAAAATAAAAAAATGTCCTAAAAATGACTAGTAGGTAACAATAAAATGCCAAACAGCTTTCACGTGAACACACTGTGAGGATACTATTGAAAAGATAGATTTCTCGACATTTTACGTGTAATTATAAAAGGAAGAGAGTCAAAACACTAAGATGAATGTTGCTAAGTCTAATACCGCTTAAAGGATTTGACTTGAGTGTTTCATATATAAGGAGTCGAATTATTTGCCCCTAACATTGAAACTTACAGTCTTGTTGTATTATTTTCTTTCTTTAGAGTTTTAAATAGTCCTGTATCTTTAATGAGAGCTAATAGGTTACTAACCGTTTTTTAGGATGACCATTTTCTGGGTTCATTATTCTCAGTAATTGGTACGTATTCCTACCCAGAGCTTCTGAGAGGCTGTTTCTTCCTCTACATTGCACAGCCTACACACTGGTTGTTCTTTGAGATTCCCATTGTATGTGGATGTTTCCTTAATCTACAATGGCATATCAATAACCCTGCTATCAGGTTTCTTGGGGATCTTTTGAATTTAAGTACGTCTTCAATTAACAAGGAAGATGTCATACTCATCATACTGTTACTGTGCTTGCATCCTTTTGTTTGCACTCATGTTTATTGATGGCAATATTTAATCCACTCATCGAAGATTTTTCGAGCAGAATTTAAGGGGATGCTAAAATATGGCCCAGAATCAGTGAATGATTGTACAGAGCCTTCATGTGCCACGACATCTGCTTTTTCATTGCCTAAAATTCCCTTGTGTCCTGGCATCCATCCAAGAGTAGCCTTGTTGTGTTTTGCCAGTTGTAAATTTGTTAGGCAGTTCCAGATTAACTTAGAGATTATCTGATAACCTGCAAAAATTGTTTTTAAAGTTGCCTGACTAACAGAGAAAATCCAGAGGTTGCCACCTTTGTAGCTCTTCTTAGATTCTCCCTGCCACAGGTTTCAATTGCAGCTTAAGGACAATAATATTCTATTAAGGCCATTAACGATTAACAATCCATAATAATCACTTACTCACAGCGTCAGTTGGGTAGTGTTAGAACAGTAGAAAGTGGTATATGCACGTTGTGAAAATGTCTACAATATGAAAATGTGTTTTAATTCAGAATTGAAAACCGTTTCTCCATTCCTAAAGTGAAGAAACACTGTCAGTGATGTTCACTGTCAAAAACGTTCAACTGAGATTTCCATTGTCAACAGTGGAAGGTCTGAAACATCGACATCTCCAAAGGGCGAAACATAATTAAATTAAATAATCTGACACTGTGTTTGTGTCTATTGATACACCTTTTGCATTTTTCAAAAATAAGAATTTTGAACTCCAGGAAAAAAAATAGCAGCAGGGTTAGCGTGTTTATAAAGTGGATCATAAGCAATAATTTTTCTACATAATGTACTTTACATCTTATTAAGAAGTGTTTTGAATCGGAATAGGTGTGCTTTTTTGAAAACAAAATTGAAGTGATTGTAATACAACAGCCCTTATGCTATTTCAGAGTTATACTAGGTCAATTACATTTTACAATTTACATATATTCTTCAAATTATAAATATACGAAATTGTTTCCGTTGTTGGTGCGCCTCAGGTGGGCTAGTTTATGTTCTTGATTTTCCTGGAAATGTGTGGCAAAACTCAGATGTTTTATCTTCTTATAACCTAAAGGCTTTGCCCCTTTTGTCAAATTTTAAAATTATGGTAAATTTTCTGGATCGCACATAGTGAAATACATAAAAAATTAAATTGTTAAGTACCATAGCACAAATTGAAACTTAACTTAATCCTTAGTTGCCTGCATTAGTATGCTATATATGCAGTTTTTCCTTTAATTCAAGTTTAAAACTGGAGTTCTAGTAAAAATATAAGGGAACATGCATATAAAATTATTAAATAAAAGTATTATATTAAATAATAGAGAAAATAAAAATGAAAATAAATATAGATGCTTTATTAATATTTCTCTTCCCAATTTAAAGCTTAAATTCTTCTAAACTAGTTTTCGTAATGCTGCCAAACGTACTAGAAAAAAGTAGTTAAAATGGCCATGAGTGTTAGGTGATAGGTAATGGACTCACCATCCATTCAAAGCCCAATGTTGCAAGTTCAAATCCCAGAGACTGTGGTAAAATACGGGGAGAGCCCAAGTAAAATAATCGGTGTGATGCTTGGAAGCTAATGGACTGTAGCTATGTAGGGTTTCCTCTTTTATTTATTTAAAAATCACTGCAATTTTAGGGCAAAAATTGTATATATTTTTACAATATAAACAGTAAAATAAGAACTGAAGTTTTCCTGGCGACGTATTAACTAGAAGACCGAGAAGATTTTGAATTAATATAAACAGTCTTGATTACTTGTGGTTTATTGTTGAAGGTTAGTATAACGTGAAATTAATCCTAGCGTACAACCCTATTTGTATACTTACGCTTAAAACAAGCGGAACTTACAGGTACCGACAGGCAACAAAGGGTTAAACTCCACTCACATTTAAAGTGGAAGGATTTATTCACAATACAAACTATGCTTCCCAAACTGGAGGATGCCACAAACAAAGCATACTATGTACTTCGTGGTCAAGTGACTTCTCATCCGATTACCGGCCGGGTTGTGGAAATTTTTCCTTAATTAGGATTATTCTCTAGCTTCCACAAAGCTGGTAACATTGATGTGAGAGTGAATTGGCAGGGAAAAAACCTACAGTAAAAGTTCAAAGAATAAAGCACCAATGTTACAGTCAAAAATTCCTTCGATATTATCATAGTAGTTAAAGGGGGTATGGAAATGAAAAAAGCGTTCTAAGCAAAAAAAATCAAACACATAGGTAATACACACTTTAAAACAATACAAAACTAATACATAAATTCCTGAAAATATACACAAGCCATAAACAAGTAACCAAACAGGTGTGAATAATACAATGAACATACCATTATTGTACGCAGACAAATTATTTCGCAATACAACTGTGGATCCATAATGACAAAGACCACTTCTTTAACAAATGCGCTATTTGATTTAAAATGTGTACATATAGTGAAAGAAGAAGGGATTGGTTGCTTACTCTAATTAGCAGACCAACAACGTCAATTGAAGTAAGATGGTGTTTATTGCAGAAATGATTGGCTAGTAAATTGGACAATTCTCATCGTGGATTTCATTTGGCTGCTCTTCACCTGTTTCCCATGTGATGATAGGGTCTATGATGGTTTTATAACATGAGCGACATTTAATTGTTATAATATTAATTAATATGACCCATCCGTAGCAACACAAAGTAATTGGTAATTCTGATGTGGCAGCTTTTCGGTGATCAGGGAGTGTACTTTATGGTATCTAGCATTGCTGAGCATGCTTCCCTATGGAGAGAACCCAAAGACATTGCTCTGTCTCACTACCATAACGGCGACAGTGGTTGCCGTCCAGGGACCTGCTGGTGTTGCTCTAGCTGGACAAACTTTTGCTGTCATCTTAAGGGACACCGGGAGTGACATTTCTAATGTCTATATTTCTGTATACCTTTTCTGTTTTACTGTGGTTGCATTGCTGTTATATTAATATAACTACTAGATTTCGTTCAAACAGAATAAGTACTTTGAAAAGTATAAATGATTTCACAAAGTTTATTATGCCCGCCTGGGTAGTGTGGTGGTAGCGTGTCTACCTCACATTCAAAAGGTCGTGAGTTCGAATCTCAGGATAAGGTGTTTTTCGGGGTTTTCCCTTATCCTGAGAAGACGAATGTCGAGTAACTTTAAGCTCCATGAGCATCATATCATCAATTTCATTCATCGTCCAATATGACCAAACCAGGTTAAAGGACGTCAAAGCAAAAACATCCAACCTGCCTCAGATTTTCAGAACTTTGGTTGGCATTTTCTGAATTGGAACTTCGAAACGTGTAGAAAGTTTTAAATGGAGATATTTTAATAACTGTGATTACTGAACTATTATATATATATATATATATATATATATATATATATATATATATATATATATATATATCAAGGTCTTAGAAATTTTAATTCTAAAAATATTCTTTTGAAAACTATTATTAGCGTTAGGACAATTTTGTTTTTCGTAATATTACAGCAGATAGTCCTCCAGCGTCTGAGAAAATTTAGTTATATTCAAACAAAAACTGACATGCCTGGAACATTTTGAAGATATGAACATTTAGTTGTGAGAAAAATGCTGTTTAGTGAAATGGTATGTATGCTAGGAAACAGTGTATTACACGATCTCTAAATGTACCCCTTCAGTTTTTTTTTTTTTTCTTTTTTTTTTCTTTTTTTTTCCTGTATCCCCATTTACATTTTCCTCCGTAGGTTTTACTGATTACTGGTTATTATGTTCCTTTACAAACATATACACATTGCACAAACGTATAACACCCATGCCCAAGGCGGGACTCGAACCCACGATCCCCTGCCCACGAAGCACCAAAGCCAGACGCCTTAGCGAGCGTGGCCTTGGGGACCGCCACTAGGTGGGAAGGGTGTTAAATGAGATTGTTATTGAAACGTTCTCCGTTGCACCTACACGCAAATCATTACATTTATTTTGTTTGTCATTAGGGATAAGTCGAGGCGTCGTGGCAGAGTGGTTAGACTGCTCGCCTCCCACCTAGGCAGCCCGGGTTCGATCCCAAGCGCCCCCATGTGGAATATGTGGAGGTCGAAACTGCGTCTGGGCGGGTTTTCTCCGGATCCTCCGGTTTCCCCCGCCACTCATTTCACCAATTGCTCCATCGTCACCTTTCCTATCATCCATTTTGCTTTCATTGCATGCTTGACTACGGGCCGACCACTCGTTCCAGGTTTTCATTCTGTGGTTTTAGGCTGTTGTCTCCCCGACAGGTTTCTGACCCCTAGGTCCCCGGTTGTAAGTCCTAGGGGAGGGTAAGCCGAATATGAAACGAAAGCGAATAATTCATACCTATTACGTAAAGCAGCAAAATAGAAACGACTCATTATAAAATGCTAACAAAGGAGACAACAAAAATAAATGTATATATGCAGACTTGAACTTTCAGTTCCCTCTATCTTAACGATGCCCACACGCTTACCATAGCGCTAAATAATGCCACTAAAATCCGGGTGTTCACGGCACGGTCCACTGCAGTGGCATGCTAACCCTTAATACAGTTTATTCTGTAGCAAAGAATTTAGAACCCATAGCCCGTAGGTTCCCTAACTCAAACCTTTATCTGGGCCCCCTCTACAATCCTGTCAATTTGTTTGGTCGAATTCTGGGACATTCTTTATGAAAAAAGCAGTATTTTTACCATCAAGGTTGTTGAATTACAAGGAGTCCCTGGTTCGATTCCCAGCTGGGGTGGGAATTTTTCTCTAGCCCAGATTATTCCTTATCCTCCCCAGTCAGGAAGTACGAATGAGAGTATATGTGTGAACTTTTAAGAAAATGGAAACTCAATGACAACAAACAGCATACACGAGTCAATAGGCAATATGTTTCACAGAGAAGTGCCACCGATAGGGCCATGCAGTTAAAGGCGAGGTATAAATGGAATAATAAAAGAAGAGGAAGAAGCAGAAGCACACACATATATTCATGATCAATAGTGCAATAAATTTTAACTTCTGATTACCAAAATGTTAGCCATATTGTGGATTGTGTTACTTGAGTTTATTGCTTTCACAGCAACCTCTGGAAGAAATAGTTGTGTGTGTCCTCGTCCCAAACTAATTAGTTAAGGGTACTCCTTTTGACGCAGCCACACCCAAACACATCTGTCGCTGGGGACACAGAAGCCCGTTCTCGACTTTCTCTTACCTGCGAATGGGGTCTGCTTTTTGTCAGGAACGTCACCTTCTCTCAAAGGGTCGATGTCAGGGAAGGTGATTTATAGCTACAAATTCCTTCCCAGTAAAGATCAGAGAAATTAAGTAACGTATGCTCTGGCAAGTTTCTGCTTATGGACACCCAACTGAAATTTCAAAGATCATAATTTCTGATCGTTGCACAATACTATTTTTAACATAGCAATTAAAGTTTAATGTATAATATATACCCCAAATTTCATTTTTATTTTTAAATCAGTTCCAGTTATATTAATTTTTTATACTTTTTACTGTTTTGAAAAATAAATCCACACGATGCAACTGTCTTTTTTGGAAGAAATTATAATTTTATAGTTAAACTCTTTATTAGTATATTAATACTTTTTAGAGATGAACATTGCCTTACTAATTTTGGAGTCAAATAATTATATTAAATATCAGATATCAATTTTTGGCTAAAATATTTGCACAGTTTGAACATTACTATTTAATAACGACGCAACTAAGCAGGATAACAAAATTCAATTCATCAGTTTAATCCTGTCATATAAGGAGTACACAACATTTTATTATTGATACCGAAAACATACATCGTGTGGAGCAGTTTGAAAATGAGATTATGCCAACAAATTAAAACGCGACAGAAGAGAATTTAAAAATTATGATACGAAATTAACACTGGCTCTGACTTTATGCTGTTTAAAAAACACTTAGTGTATATAAGCCCCCCCCCTTCAACCTTTTCTTCTCCTCTGCAGTTAATTTACTATTTGAAGAAAACTGAGGCTTAACTTGAATGGTTTGTTTACTTTATGTCGGTTAAAGATATCGTTTTACAGCATGTTAGGCTTGCAGGCAGACATTGAAATCACTATATCGTATTCTTTAAAATGTTGTAGAGCAATGAAAGCTACATATAACTAAAATAGAAGATTTCTAGTGTTTTATAACACTAAAATCCACATTAATAAATGTTGGTAGTTATTGGCCTATTTCACAGATGCGTATCATAATATCAAAAAACCTTAGTGTTACATCCATATCACTTCCTCTATCCACTCTCGCGTACTATTGCAGTCTGAATGTACAATGTACATAGTGGATAGAGAAGGTATTGTATTCCACCCAAAAATTTGATACCAGATTTCACCGGAAATATACGTTTTAGGACCCCCTGTATCCCTAAAAAGCATTTTCAGAAAAAGGTCCGTATGTGTCTGTGTGACTGTGGACACCATAGCTCAAAAACGAAAAGACAGTTAAATACCAAACTTGGTATTTAAGTCTATTATCTTCCAAGAATGCGAAACCAAGATTTTCAAGAAAATTCCCCAACCCCTAACTACCCTTTACATGGAAAATGTTTCGATCATTTTGTTTTTCTTAAAAATAACTCCAACGATTTTGATCAAAATACCAATTTCCACCATAAATAAAATGTATATCTTGAATTTTCTGGGAATAGCTTCTGAAGACCTGTTTATTCTGGTTGAATTTTGCTGACAAAAACTTACTTCACAAAAAATGTAGATTTCGTTAAAATACACACTTTGTGTCATACATTTTTTTCGTGGTGTTTGCCGTTTTCGAAATATTCCTCGTTATTAGTTTCAATTGTAAAGTAATTATACTTTTCTCAGACAGAAAGTGTCCATTTTTCTTTCTACTCCTAACCAAGCAAAGTAACGATTTACAATTACAATCGCATAATGACAGCTTTTAAAACATTTGACCATCACTTTAATATAGCACATTCCTTTTGTTCCCTTCTACTTATAAGGAAGTAAACAATAAGAATATCCTGCTAAAGTTTATTTCGATTAGCATTGTGTAGAAAGATGAATAATCATTTGCAAGAAGTTTGTTTGTGGAGCAGCTAGAGAAAGTCATGTGAGTGTAGAACATCACATTTGTTTTCTATTTAATTCATTTTAGTATAGCTCAACCTTTGTAGAAATAGGTACATTACACAATTCTTTAGAAGTATATATCTACCAAGAGATAGCAATAGTCAAATGTTTAAGAACTAGATGATGTACATTTGCCTTAGAATTCCATACTCTTTCTATGCAATCACGAGAAACACCGAATATCGAATATCGAAAACACCTTAAATGTATAACAAAAGTTTTGAACAATTCAGATATCTTGGAAATGGTTTATGCAAGAAATATTTGCTTTATTTGTACTGTTAACGACGCTGTGAATTGCAGGATAATATTAGCGTCAACAATGAGCCGTAATTTCGTCCCACAGGAATTATTTTATAAGTCGGTAATCTACTGACATGGGGTAGTCGATTTTAAGCACACATAAAAACCATTGGTCTGGACCGGGACTGAACCCGTGACTTTTGCATCAAAAGGATATCGCCTAACCAACTCAAACATACACACCGACTTAAACCACAATAAAAGCTATCTTAAGTAAATTGTATGATTTAAAAATCCTACATTTTTGGTGTAGCACGTTGTTGTCTATCACTTAACGTTTAGCAGTTATACACGATTACACAAACTTCCTTATAAATGAATAGGACTTCATGGGCTATTCCTAGAAGATCAAAGTTATACATTTTATTTGTCATGTAAATACCTTTAATATAGAGCACTTTAATCAAAAATTTTATAGCCATTTTTGAGAAAATAAAAACATTCGAAAATATTCGATGGAAAGGGTACTTAAGAATAGGGGGAGTTTCTTAAAACTCTCCCTGTCGCATCTTTGGAAAATACTGAGTTGAAATACACAGTTTAATATTTATCCAACTTTTCGTTTTCGAACTATGCTATTCGCAGACATAAACACACACATGGACATAGACATTACACACAATGACCTTTTTTCTAAAAATGTTTTTGGGTTTAGAAAATCTCAAAACATATATTTCCGGTAAAATTTTGATATAGAGTTTTTTGGTGGAATTCAATACCTTCTCTACCTGCTATATACGTGGTAGAGAAAGTTGAATGATCAAGAACAAAAAATAAGTGCATTAAATCAACAGTTTCATTTGTCACACTAGAAAACATAGGAATACTACATATTTGTAGCTCTCTGCAAATCAAGTTGAATATAGTGCCTTGAAATTATTGTTAACAAGGATTAGCATTTATAAAACGTTCTTCATTCAGTTATTGGTATTTATTTGTCGCTGAAATGTATCTTACTTTGTAGTTTATTCCTTTAAGCTAATTTAACACAAATATAAACATTTTAATTTGTTATTAGCAACGATTTATTCAAATTTATTCAAATATATTCAAATAAAGTATTGTTCCTGCACTTACTCCTTAGCACTGAAACATTAATTTTCTGTATGTGCTTCCGTAACACGATTATTTAATGAAAGTACAATTCAAGGAAACCCTTAGTTAACTCTAGGTTGCGAACAGAGGTGCTACAGCAACTCAGTGGCATAAAACTTTAGTTGCCAGGAATAATATATCAATGCTGCAGCCTCATACTTTCAGTAGATAGGTAGACATTGTTCCTTGCAGTTGTCTTTGTTAATTCTCACTGCACTAACATTATGTTTGTAGGTAATTAAGAGTATGGGTTCTGTGGCACACCTGTATAAGTTACTGAATGTTACACCAAGTTGCCAACTGTTCCCATGTACAGATATCCCTTCGTGCGTTAAAAGAGTTGCAGAACTCAACGGAGTTATTTGAAGTTATAAGTGGCAAGTGGGGAAATGGCTGAGCGACTTTCGTTTTACACCTGTTGCTTATCAATGGAAACGGTGAGCGGGTCGCGCTCATTGAGAGGGGCAAAACGAAGGCCGCACTCGTCCCGCTGAGTTCTACAACCCTTTCAACGCTCTGTGCACGTCAAATACGTGCCATTTGGTAGGTACATGTTTTACAAGTAAAATTATGTTTTTGTTTTAATTTGCTCTATATTCTTACAAGTATACATATTACGTCGTAATTCTATTAGATGACTTCACAGGCTATTTCCCGGAACATTTAGATAAGCCCTGAAAAAAAGGTTTTAGAAATAGGTCCCTGTGTGCGTGTTAACTCAAAAACGAAGTGTATAAATACTTGCATCCAAATTCAATATCTTCCAAGCATATGACACCAAGATTTTCAGAAAATCCGCCCATCCGAAATTACTTTCACATGAAGCAGTTTTCGAAATAATTGCACATATAAATCGTTGAACTAGTAATGAGCAGATCTGGTTAAAGAATTTCATCCCCGAGGGCAGATATTTAACCAATTTTGAAATGTTAAAGAAATCATCCTCAAATTATTAAAATCCTATTCTATTCACTGTAAAATCACCCTATTATTTTCTAAAGAACTCTTGGTATAATACGTAAATTGTGCATCAATTCCAACGATGCAACAATGACTGTTTCACGGTTCTCAAATTGGAGTAATGATTATACTCTAAATTATATTTTTACAAATAATAATCTCAATATTTTTGCTAAAAGGAATATTATAAAGCTGTATAGTTTGATCACTAGTTAAACATACATGCAATATGGCAGTACAGAGTAAATACGGCGAAATGAAATGTCAAGAACAGGTGTGTTATAAACATTCACAGATATCTGTCTGAACTGTGTGCGATGTGTTACGTCAAAATCAACGGTTTCTTAAATAAATCGATGTGCAAGTGCTATAAGAAATGTATATTAATAAAATATTCAAATTAACACAGTATTAAGGATGCATCTGTGAAATTTGGAAAATCCACAGTATATAAGATATATTTTTTAAATGTAGGAATACCAGTTATTATACACATTAATAATGATACTTTTGCCATGTATCAAAATGCTAGCTTACATTGTTATTTAAATAATAAATTTTCACTGTCTAAATTCAGTCTTCTAATAAAAATGAACCACGTTATGGATTTTAAAAAATATTCACATAAAAAGTTCAGTTTTATATTAGGTAAATTTGTTTACAAATAGATCTGTCACATAATATTTTTTATACTCGCACTGATTAGAGTTACAATATTACTTTTCGTACTCTCCGAAATTCTTGATTTTTCACTATTTAGTAATTTGTTTATCAAAATCGGAGCATCTTTTTTAAAAAGTAATATGACTGCTTTATTGAATATGCTTTTGAGAAGCAATGAAAAAATGTTGAAACAAAGTAGTGAGCAACTGCATCGTGTGGAACATTTTGAGTATGTAAAAATGTAGGAATAAATTTGAGAGAAAATAGAAAGTGCCTATTACTTAATAAGCATACTCCTAACCAATTAAAGCTTCAGATAATTAATAACTAAATTTCGCTAAGTGAGAAAAACTATATATTTTCTTAAAGTTTAGGAGTCATATCATTTTGTTATGAAACAAAATATTATTTTTGCTTTTGAAAATGCTTGGTAAAATTTCACTGATTCATCACCTTAAAAAAAATGTAAAGGCGGGTTCCATAGACCTTTATGCAATCCTGGGTTAACATATATTTTACCTTTACTGCTTATATGACAGCCAACCCTACATATCTTGGCGACACAACCGCCTGTATTTTTAATTATTTCACTGCCTACTGCCTTCTGTTTGTGGGAACGGTTCTAAAGAAAAGGTCTTTTTAGTCGATCTCATCGTTTCCTTCTGGAATAAAATTTACGATGTTGACCTTCGTGAAGCTCAAGTTTCTTTCCTGAACACATGCCACTGCCGGACCATTTATGTGTTCGGCAGAAGAGCTGGCGTGTCAAATTCTGGTCATAAAACGTCCAAGAACACAGAGCCGTTCTTTCTAGCAGTTGCGCTGATACAACGATTTCTCCAGCCAACAATTCTATCACATTTATTCCAATGCGTTATACACAGCAGAAGTCCTGAAATACTTTAACTTTAATAAAGTATACTTCAAGATATAGGCAGAGGCAGAATATTTCGTTGATAATTGTTTTTAAAATTTGCATTAATAATTTAAATTAGTTGTGTTTTGTGTTAAACTTTTACATAAATTCACATTAATCTCGAGCTAAATTTAGGGCAGAATTAAGGAGGAACGATATAACTGACTTGAAAATTCAAAGGCAAATAAAGTAGCATTAATTTTAAAGCCTCTTATTTCCAAATTCAAAAGCTTTTATTTCAAATCAATATCATGAACACAATCAAATACCAGAAAATCATCACCAAACTGCAATATAGAGATAGTGACATTTTTTTTTTTCATAGTTGCCCTGTTTGTTACAATTAAGTCAAAAACCTCTTGGTGCCAGCATTTGGTATTGCTACCCAAAGCCATTGAAGAGACTTTTCAATGCCAAGAGTGCTATTACTACATCTATTTTTTTTTTTTTTAAGTTTAACGTTCTTTAACCTGGTTTGGTCATATCGGTCGATGAATGAAATTGGTGAAATGATGCTCAAATGATCTCGGGGTCTATGGAGCTTAAAGTTACTCGACATTCGTCTTCTCAGGATAAGGAAAAACCCCGTAAAAACCTTATTCGGGTAACTCACCCTAAGCGAGATTCAAACTCACGACCTTTTGAATGTGAGGCAGACACGCTACCACCACACTAACCAGGCGGGCTACATCTTATTTGTACCACTATCAACTTGGTTTAATGGCTCAAGAGTGGCCCAAAGTTTTTTGTAACAACGAAGTAAGTCAGAATTATACAACTAGATGTACATACATTTAGTTAGAAATGCTGCCATACACTGTTTAAATCACCGAATGCTTTATTTAGCAACTAGCCTTGAAGCCTAAAATAACATCTGATGTGTTACATTCACATGGCTTTCTCTAGCTGCTCTGAAACTTCTTACAATGCTAATCGAGATAAACATTAGTAGAATTCTCTTATTACTTAGTTCCTTATAAGTAGAAGGAAACTAAAAGAATGCGCTATGCTAAAGTGATATCAAATGTTTTAAGCTATCGTTATGCGATTGTCAATGCAAATCGCTTTTTTGCCTGACCAGGAGTAGAACAAAAGAAAAACGGACACTTCCTGACTCAGAAAAGTATAGTACTTTACAATTGAAGCCAATAACAAGGAATATGTCGGAAACGGTTACCTCCACAACAAAAACGCTTAGGACATAAAATGTGTGTTTTTACGAGATCTGTATTTTTGTGTAGTACGTTCTTCTCTGTCTCTTGTGGTTTAGCAGTTAAGCAAAATTCATCCAGAATAGAGAGGTCTTCACAGGCTATTCCCAGAAAATTTACGATATACATTTTATTTAGGATATAAACATCTTTAATATACGATATTTTAAACAAAATCGCTAGAGGTATTTTTTAGAAAATAAACATTTTCGAAAATGTTTCAATGGAAAGAGTAGTTTGTGGTGGGGGGCCTTGAAAATCTTCGTGTCGGATCCTTGGAAGATACCAAACCTAAATCCTAAGTTTGGTGTTATCGGTCTTTTCGTTTTTGAGCTATGCTGTCCATAGTCACACACAGATAGACAGACACACTAGAAAAGCTTTTTCCGGACTCAGAGGACCCCAAAACACATATTTGCGGTGAAATTTCGAATGGAATTTTGGGCGGAACACAATACCTTCTCTACATTGTTCATATGCAACTAGAGAAAGTAAAAGTGATGTAAAGCCTTTATTATTACATCACCAGTTCTTTTGCCAAGAAATTTAAACAAAGTCATACGGCAGCAAACTTTCAATTATTATTTTTTCTCTATCTATAAAATGAAGCGAAAGAATTCGGGATAAAATATGCTGAGTTATAGGCTTTCTTTAGATTCAAGTTCTAATATTCGGTCTCTTACTAACCTGCAATTTTCAGATATAACATGTTTTCTTGTTTGATAATTTATTTTAGTATTTTGTAAATGTTATCGTATTTGCTAACTTTTTTTCGTTGAAATTATAAACATTGTTTTCAATTTCTCACTTTAAAGACACAAATGTTAAATTAAAGCTTTGTTTTTGGTACTTGAAATAAATACAAATTCTTCAATTCAAAATAAAAATTTCGATGTGTTAAATTCACATCACGTTCTCTACTTATTCTGTAGCAAACTGTTCCAACAAAAGAGTATTCTTCTATTTCATGATAATGTACATAAGCATTAGATGAAGTCTTATTACTTAGTCCCTTATAAGTAGAAAAGAAATAAATAGCTATAGCGATTGTAAAACGTTTTAAAAGATGGTTGCTATGTGATTGAAATTTGGTTCCTTTGCATGGCCAGGAGTAAAACAAAAGAAAAAGGAATTATTAATTCCGCTTGAGAAAAGCCTAAATATATTAAATTTTAAAGCAATAACAAGGAATAGCTCGGAAACGAGTAATTCCACAAAATGTGTATATGAAACGTGCGTTTCAACGAGATCTATATGTTTGTGTGTTAAGTTTTTGTCTACCTCTTACGGTTTATCGGTTACGTATAGGTCATAACTCATAAGGAATGAAAAGACTTTCAGAAGCTATTCCCAGAAAATTCAAGATATGTTTTATTTGCCATGTAAATATTTTAATGTACGGCATTTTAATCAATACCATTTGAGCCAATTTTTGAGAAAATAAAAATGTTCGAAGTGTTTTTCATGCGTACGGAGTAGCTTGCATTCGAGGAATTTTCTTAAAGATCATTCTGTCGTAAGCTTGGTATCTATGAACTTAAATATCAAGTTTGGTATGTAACCGACTTTTGGTTTTTGAGTTATGTTGTCCACGTACACTCATATACACACACGAACCTTTCTCTAAAAATGTTTTTATTACGGAGTCCTCGAAAGAAGTGTTTCCGGTGAAAGCTGAATATCGAATTTTTTGTTGGAATACAATACCTTCTCTGTCTACTATGTACTTGTACATATGTGGTAGAGAAAGTAAAAAGAAAATAGTCATTTCTCGTTTATCTCTAATAAAAATATATTATTCTTGAGTATAAGATAAATTCAAAAGAATTCTAAAATGTAAACTTTTTTTTTAATTCCCCAACGTTCTAATTTATCTTTATAAACAGAAACTCTTGCTGATCGATATAAATATCCCAGGAGGTGGTGCGGTAATATTTGCGTCTCGCGTTCTCCGGGAGCCAACCCCCGGAGCCGACCAAACTGACCCAAGTTTTTTCGCGGTTTTCCTCTGCCTCTAGGTAAATGCTGAGTTGGATAACTTGACTTATAGTTTTTTCTCCATCATCTCTTTCATCACCTGTATTTCATTTTCTTCTTATTCTTCTTATTCTCCTTCACTTCCATACCAGGCTTCCACCTATCCTTGCTATGCCATAATCCAGAGTTTATTTCCTCCTCGACAGGTTATACCCAAACGTTGACTTTTAAGCCCTTGGGGATATAAGTACATCAAAGAGGAGGGTAATTCGTTGAAGAATAATATAGGTAATAACAAGAAAGCATAATAGGGTTTATCTCTTCGGTTATGCGAAGTTTAGTCGGTGCGTTTAATGTATTTCCATGGTCTACATTGGGCAAAGGCACACTGGAAGTGAAATTTTAATTTCTATGCTTCTGTATACATTTTCTGGAAAATTTACTGTGAATACATTGATATTATTTTAATATGAATATCAAATTTCATTCAGTTCAAATTCGATAAACGCTTTACAAGACAAATTATTTCATAGATGTTGTTATGTAAATGTACCTATTGCACAAGCAAATTGTTCCGAGACCTCAAAATTTATGAAAACTGGTTGGATTTTGTTAAATTGGAACTCTAAATCACACACTAAAATCTTACTGATAATATTTCAATAACTTTTATTGCTAAAATATGATATGTTTTTTTAAAAAATTATGAAAATGAATTTCTAAAAGTAATCACTATTTCATATTTTTTAAAAAATTTCTATGTGTGTTATGATAGTTTTATCGGCTGTTATATTAAAACACATACTTCTGCACATTCTATGTAATGTTAGTTTTGTTTAAACAAAACCTGAGACGCGTGGAATATTTTGAAGGTGTGAACATGTAGTTTTGAGAAAAACAGGTGTATTGTTCGATCTTTACTTACAACTTTAGAGCCTAAAACAAGGGCGGACATCTAAGGCTCTCTATGGGTGCTTAACGATTCTAACACTTATTTGCTGTAAAAAAAGATTTTTAATTGTTGACCGATTGTAATCAACATTTCACTCCCAGTGTCCCTTAAGGAAAATGCCGAAAAAAACAAAACATTTCTTTTACCAATGATTTTTATCTTCCGGTACAACTCATCGTTGTAAAGAGACGCTGCGCGTTTTTTTTTTTTTTTTTTTTTTTTTTTAACAGTAACGGAGTCTGATCAGGACTCCGGTACTGTATCCCTATTTACATTTCCCCCCGTAGGTTTCACTGTTTACTGGTTTTACTGTTTCTTTTACAAACATATATACACACATTGCACAAACATATAACATCCATGCCCAAGGCGGGACTCGAACCCACGATCCCCTGCCCACGAAGCACCAAAGCGAGACGCTTTAGCGAGCGTGGCCATGGGGACCGGCAGGTTTGTGGCCTGTTTGTACCTTCTGCATGCATGAAAAGCAAATCTAAGTCATGTTCTGCATTCAGCAGAGCTAGCAGGATTATTCACAAATTTCATCAGATAAATAATACTGTAATAATGCATATACTTTCTGCTGATCTTGCATGTGAATTTCGAGTTCACAATTATACAGCTTTAGATTTTAAAGTTAACGAATATTGTCTAAGACAAATGTCTAAGTAATGCTAACGAAATCCATGTCACCGAACAACCAACCCTGTCTGGTAGACTCATGGTGACGCCAACGTGTTTGCCTTGGAAGGGAAGAATGAACCGAAGGACTGATTTAGGGCGACTGTTTTATCTCTTTGGTGAGGGATGGATGACAAGGTCAATGCATGTCAACGGTTGTCTTTTCAGGCGTTGCTGTTAACCACGCTGGTGTCTTGTAGTGCCCAAAAACAGGCGTAGGTTTATATATTTTATTTGACAGCTCTCATAGGAAACGAGATTCCTTGAACTCAACTTTATAAGTTGTTAGGTTTAATTAGTGAAAAAATTGGCTTCCCTTCGGGAGGAATTAAGGATAAGCTGACGTATCTGGGAAATTTGGAAAAACCTACAGATGTAAAATATCTTATTGAAATTTGTATCAGACATTGCACATAATAACAGTGATAATTTTGCTAAATCAAAAATAAAAATTCTAGCTTGTATGGTTATTTAAATATTAATTATCTACTGTCTGAATCCATTGTTGTAATAAAAATGAAATTGATGATCTATTTTTGAAACTTTTCTCATTACAAAAACCTAGTTTTACAAAATATGAGTTTACAGATAGATCTGACCTATTACTTGCTTATATATCATTATATTTCGTTCACTCCAAAATTCCTGATTTTTAAAAATTTAATAATTTATTTTTCAAAACTGGAGCATTATTTTGAAAAATAGTTGACCATTATCTTTAAGGTGATTTAGAGAGGTACTATAATTTGTTTAAACACATTAGGGAAAAATTGCACCGCGTGGAACATTTTGAGTATGGAAAAGTGTTAGAAAATTTTTCTTTGAAATTTAGATTTAATGTTAGGCATGTGTCTACCTATTTATAGCTTCAATAAATTGGCAGTTAAAGAGCGTCAATTGGGAAAAATTATATATGCTTTTAAAGAAGTCGTATAATTTTGTTATGAAACATTTTTTGGTCAAATTTCATTGGTAATTTTAATTTCGTTGAGTCGCAGTTCCATAAGCTGGTATAATGTGCTCCAATGCTTGTGTACAACAACGAGTTTCATATAATTTGAATCACTATCAATTTAAAGCATATAAGCATTAGGTTGTCTCTATAACAATAAGCAGCTTCAGGTGTTGAAATTTCAGAAAATTATCCAGCTGCTGCATTACCTTTTTTTAGCTAAAAGTATAACACATACAAGTTTAACTTAAATAAAATCTAGAATTTAAATATGTGCATACAAATATTTATTTTCTCTGCTGCTTACCTACATTAATTGGAGGAAGGTTTGCATTCTACCCAAGAATTTGAAGCAAAGAATTTACCGAAACGACACTTTTGATACTTGAATTAAAAATGTATTTTTAAAGTTCCGTGTGTGTATATGTGTGTGTGCGTGTGTGTGTACGGCTTTGAACTACATAACTAAAAGATGATAAGTCGGTTAAACACCAAACTTTGTGTTTAAATTGAGCATTTTTCAAGGATGCGAAACGAAGATATCCAAGAAAATCCTCTACCTCAAAATAACCCTTACATAGAACATATTCAAACGATTGTTTTTAAATTACCACTTACTTAAGATATTTCTGACAAATGGAACATATGTTTTGAATTTTCTGGGAACAGTGAAGTTATCTTTGTGTACAATTAATACATCGTCAAAATATCGAATATTACTTTTTTACAGCAAATAGTTGTTGGAGCCTTTGGGCCTCTATAGAGAATCAATATTTAGCTGTTCTCCCCTGTTTTGGGCTCTACAGCCACTTAAAAATTGTACAATACACTTGTATAGTTTCATAAAACAGCGTTATTTTCAAAACTACATTTTCACACCTTTAAAATGTCCCACGCTACTCAGTTTTTGTTTAAATACAATTAAAATTTCCCTATTGTAATACTAAAACGGACAAAATTATCCTAACAACGGTAGACATATTTTTAAAAAGATATATTTATGATTACATTCTAATTCTAGAAATAAAATTTCTGATTTTTTTAAAAAATTATAATAAATCAGTAAACATAGTTATTGAAATGTCACCACTTAAATTTTTTGTGAGTGGTTCAAAGCCTCAAGTCAGAAAATGCTAACAAATTGTCTCAATTTTAAGACGCGGAATAGTTTTATTATGCATATATTTACATAATAAAATTTATGAAACAACTTATACCATGTAAAGCATTTATCCAATTGGATTGAAATGTGATATTCCTATTAATATAGTAACAGCAAGGCAATCACAGTAAAATTTTCAGGAAAACTATGCAGCAATATAGAAATTTGAAATTTCACTCCCAATGTCCCTTCTAGTTGGTCGCTTAAATATATTGTTATAATACACCAATGCATTCTGGTGTAAAGTTAATACCTGACACTAAGAGTTGTGTATTTCATTATAATCTTACGGAATATGCAGTTTCCCTATGTTACTCTTTTAACACTAATTCTTCCTTAGTCTTGCTTTCGAGAGCACTAAAATGAGATTTTGACTACAATCCGTCAAAAATCGAAAATTGTTTTTATTGTACTTAAATAGTTGTTGGAAATTTATGGTAGCTATAGAAGATCAACATTTACCTGTCCCCCCTTGCTTTGCACTTTACAGTCATTTAAAGACCGTAATTCATTATACAGCGTTTTTCTCAAAAAAATATTTTCACACTTTCAAAGTGTCCCACGTGTCTCAGTTTTTGTTTAAATGCAACTAAAGTATATATTATAACATTAAAAAGGGCAATATTATCCCACTACCAACAGTAATTTTTCAAAAAATATATTTTTATGAAAAAAAAATATTAATTTTGTAGATTAAAAGTACTAACTTGTTTTAAAAATTCTATAAACTCAATAATCAAAGCTATTGAAATATCCCTCTTTAGAGTTATTTTGTGTGATTCAAAGCTCCAGCTCAGAAAATATCAAACAGTCTTCTCAAACATTGAGGCGCATGAAATATTTTGATTATACAATACATTTACATACTAAAATGTATGAAATAATTCATATATTCCTATTAACATTTGGTACATATGTTATTAACATAATAACAATGCAGTCACAGTAAAATTTTCAGAAAAATCCATACACAAATATCGAAATTTGAAATTTTAACTCCCAGTGTCTCTAAACGTGCCTCGTTATTTTTGTTTATGATAACAAACAGAAGTAATATAGTAGCTCTAATAACATCTTGCATCTCTTTATCTTGAGTTATAGCGGAAGTTATTAGGGTTCAGCTGACCCTGTGAGGGCTATATTTGCAAATACACAACATACCAGGTTTGAAATTCAAATGCTATTTATAATCAATAAATAGACACAGATTATAGAGGGGATTATATGGATAAATATTTGCCAAAATATGAGGTTTTTTTTCTCCAAAATATGAAAGTGCATAGAAAAACTCCAAATTGTTGGGAAACAACAAAGGACTTCAGACAGTTTATCTCATTAGTTTAGAAAGACAAACAAAACAAGTGATATGTTGCATGCACATGTCTTTCTCTGTTCTCTATCATTTTTAGCGAGCATACAAACTATTCCCACGAAAGCTTAGTTTTCTATCTTCTTCATTTTAATTGACATACACCTTGTGGCGGGAATTTTATGGTTTATTACTTTAGGATTTGGACGGATAAGAAGGGCTTAAAAGTAGGATCTCTTTTAGGGATTTTCTCAGGGCGTGTGTGAAGAAAAAATAACACTGTATTTTTTTGGATTACCCCAGTTTATCCATTCCACACACAATCAATTATTTGTCCCCTCTGACTTCCGTTTTCTCATTTACAATGTTATTCCTCCACACTGAATAAGTTCCTTACAATGAAACTTTTACAAATTTATCCAGATTATTTTCCCAACTATTCCCTGCTCTAATTCCCATGTGAACTCGGAGGAATGACGCCTTGTCCACCACTCACTTTCCTAAAATAAAGACACATACTTTATATTGCAGCACTGAAGTTAATATATGCAACGCGTCTGCTCAGCACCAATTGATAGCTTATAAGTAACTTCTTCCCGTCTCCCATTCGTGACCGTAACCTCTCTTCGGGCCTAGACAAATTTCTTATGGCCCCTCCTATTTTCTATGATCGGACACGAATTGATCGGAAGTTAAACATTTCTTAATTTATATTGGTCAGTATTTTCAGTCAATGGTTTTTCCAAATCGGTCTCTTCTCACCAAATAAGTTTGGCACCACAGCAAAAACATTGGACTACAGTTTGCTCCCTTCAGGTACAACGTACCCTTGGTCATTAATGTTTAATGTTTCTTCTTTGTAATACTCGGAACACAACATTTCCACAATTCTATTGTATATACGTTCTGCTAATGACTTTCTGACCCACATTGCCAAATAAACCTTCCAGCTAATATTCCTAAATCTCTGGTTTTTCCTTTCAGCAGTAACTTCCTTTCGTATACAGAATAAATACGCTTTACAATTTTTTAACATTTATTCCTTATTCTAATGTATTTCCTTTTAATATCTTTAATCATTTATTTATTTGTTACTGCAATCTCTTTCCCCCCGTTCTTTTATATTCATTTGCTTATTAGTTTTATTTTCTTTATTATATTGAAATGTTTCTTATGCCTAAGAAATCAGTATTCTACATTAACCTATAAAGAAATAGTTACACTGATACAAAGAGAACAGCCATATTCAAATGTTTAAGGACTGGACACTATATTCTGACCTTAAAATTTCACATTGTCTATACGCAATTGTAAGAAACAACTGAAAATTGGGAGGACTTGAAAGAATTACAAGTAATAGACAGTTCAAACAATTAACAACGGATAACTAGGAAATGGCGTAGGTTAGAAGAAGGTTATTTGGAATAAATTGCGTGATCTGTATTTCTTGTGTATTACATCTTCGTCTATGGCCGCGCTGTGGCCATGTAGTTAGACCACTCGCCTCTCACTAAGGCGTCCCGGGTTCGATCCCCAGGCGATCGCATGTGGGATTTCTAGTGGACAAAGCAGCGTAGGGGTGAGTTTTCTCCGGGTTCTCCGGTTTCCCCACCATCGCATTCCTCCGATACTCCGTCTCCATTCTATATATAGAATGGCATTACCTGCGGTGCCAAAGTAGTAAAAGCGAGCGCTAATCACTACCAAATTAAAAATCTTTGTCTATTCCAGAAAATGCAAGAATTATCTACCTACTTTTGGTCATGAAAATATATTTAATAAACAATATTGTAATCAAAATTGTAACAGACGTTTTGAAAAAAAAAAATGATTGGGAATAAGGGGGATTCTTGCTTTTGTTTGTTAGTTTTTTGTTTTTGTTTATTGTTAGTTTCGTAATCTTCATGTACATATTTGAAACTGATTAAACATAAATAAATACAAATATTAGGTTTGATATTTATCAGAGTTTCTATTTTTTAATTATGCTCTTTTTAGACACACGCGCACAGGCAAAGAAACAGACAGTCAGGCAGACAGACACATGTACGCACATACATTTACGCACACACGGACCTCTTTCTGTTTTTAAGCAGGGCTCCTTTAAACAGGTATTTCCCGTAAAATCTCCATATAGGATTTCCGGGAGGAATACTATACTCTGTGTACTAACTATTGACTTGGTAGAGAAAGTTCCATAAGTATATCTATATTTAATAACACTATATCAAATTATATACAACAAATTTGACGAGTTTTAATTACACGATTAACTTTACAATCTATTCTTACAAAAGGTTGTTCTTTTATCTAATATTTAAATTATGCTAGTTGAGATAAACATTAGCAGAATTCACCTTATTACTTGCTTCCTTGTAAGAAGAAGGAAAATAAGGGTATACAGGATAAAGCGACACATAGTCATATATTTTAAAAGCTGGTAGTTATGTGAAACAAGTGAAATTCTATTCTCTTTGCGTGACCAGGAGTAAAACAAGAGAAAGTTTAAGTAGCTTAAAATTGAAACCAATAACAAAGAATACCGCAGAAACGGCTAAATCTACCAAAAATATATGACATGGCTTGTGTGTCTTATCGATTTTTGATAGTGTTTAACATCCGCTTTTACTACAAATGGCACCGCAGGCGATGACACTGATGATACATGGAATGAAGATGGAGCACCGATGGAATGAGATAGCGGGGAAAACCGGAGAACCCGAAAAGGAGAAAGAAAATGATAAACGCTTAGCAAAGAGAGGAGAAATGAAGATGGATAATCAATACATTTATAGAA
This sequence comes from Hymenopus coronatus, assembly GCA_030762935.1. Classification (NCBI taxonomy): domain Eukaryota; kingdom Metazoa; phylum Arthropoda; class Insecta; order Mantodea; family Hymenopodidae; genus Hymenopus; species Hymenopus coronatus. The sequence continues at coordinate 71,935 of JAUKNX010000250.1, read as the reverse complement.
AAACGCTGTCACCATGGTATTCTTTCTAAAAACAAAGTGAAAAATGAAGTACATCTCTTCAATTACTATATCTAGTGATGCAAAATAGAGCTCATAAGTATTTAGCGGAAACAAATTTTCACTATTTCCAACATAGTGTAGTATTCCAGAAGTCTCCAAAACTTCTCATAGGTATTCCAAGGACATGAAGCTAACACCATTTGTATAATCTAGCAAGTTACATATTAACATCACATAAATTTTATAGACAAGCTACCTATTTTTATTTCTGGTTTATGGTGATCAGTGAATATGTTTATTGGGAACTCCGTGCTATCATAACTTAATCTATTTTCTATTCACTCTTAGGATGATCCGCACCAAAACGGATCCACGTGGCTAGTGCACCGCGGTACAACACAATAGTAGTGCGCGCAGGAATGTAATCCCATGCTAACAATCTAAATAACAGAATTACTTTATTCCTAAATTCGAAATATTCCATACAAATACCTAAGAGTTAAATTAACGCCGATTTAAACCGTTAAACAGAGCTACAAGTACCAACATACTATTCGTAAGAGTCACCTGATAAGCAATATTGCTTACACAGAAACGGTTGCTGGTTGTTGCTGTTTAGAATCATGGAGGATGGTCGCCGTGAGTTTCCTCTTGCATCTTCGTCGAGTTACTTAAAGCATAAGGCTGGTAAACCATTGACTAGTAGTGAAAAAGCTATTGTGTTGAATGTTTATTGAAGTTTTGTGAAAAATATACCACACTTCTCCTGAAAGTAGTAGTGAAATTAACATCTGACTTCACCGGTGTTTCGGCTACAAATATAAACAGTGCTCACAAAGAAAAATCTTAAATGCAAAAGTGATTACATCCGGGAAAAGAGAAAACTTGTGAAATATGCGATGCAAGAACGTGACGATTTTGGGAAGAATGTAATTCGCGTAATAGTAACATCGTTGTTATCCTGGTTATCAACCTTGGAGCGGATAGCAGCAGCACAAACAGAGGACGATTGTGATCTGGAGGGAATAGAGCCACTTCGAGAAAGCGAATAAATGCAAGTTATCGCATACATGTTATTTATTTTTCCGCTCGTGTTTTTTTAGAGTTATTTATTACAAGTGTAACCATTATAGCTAACAGAATATTCTAGTCCCGTTAAAGTTGTCGGGATAAGGGCTCTGTTCGTTTTACATTACAATATGCCGTGTGTACGCGCCACGTGGTTGTGAAAATGTGACAGCGTTTTTGGCCCGAATGGCGGAAGGCTCCATTATAAATACGCAATAGCTAAAGCTTAATTACAGCCTACTATACTTAGGAAAACCCTAAAATCCGTTTGATTTTATCTGTAATTAAATAACGAACAGAAGAGCGTAACTAGTAGTTCATGCTTCCACACTTTCACACCCTTCTGGGCACATTGCCTCAGCTGTTGGTATTTGCGCCACTGAGCGCATAAGTTTTCAACGTTTTGCAGCCCTATTTGAACTGTCCCATGGCCAGTTTGCAGTACTAGAAAATCTAAACTGATGCTACACTGCTTCTACTTGGTTTTGGAACACTTTCACCGTATTTTGAACGACGCAGATGATTCGGAAGCTTTCATCTGTAATATGCGGGTTTACTTATTTATCGTTCCACGTGATGGGAGCCAAGTATGTAACTGTTTTTACACCCCGTTGAAGAGCCAAGTATGAAGGTGGTTTTACTATTACGTTGACGGGTGTCTCTGGACCCACTCCACTACCGAAAAGTTAGATCTCCCACGTTTTGAAGATCCACTACTGTTGGTTGCCTCCGGCCTGCACGAAGATTAACTCACTCGGTTGGTAACGACAATGAGGGCAGTTTGGGAGTGGTCTTGCGAAATAGCACACGCTACTTTATCTATTCGTTTTATTCTTGACTAGATATAAGACATGTAGACAAGCACTTTGCTTTACAAGCTAACTAATTCTGATTATTTCTAGGAGCTTTCCTGCTTGAACGACGTAACTTAACTTCACTTAAAAAACTGATTACTTTCATTTATTAATTTAACACCGTATAATAATCTGACAACGAGTATGCACCTTGAACTTAGCGGTGAGTGTTCTCGACTGGAATTACGCGCACCTGACCTTAAGTGGCCGTCTGACTGCCCAACAGCGATTACGCGTACATAGCGACTAAGTGATCTGAGAATGAGAGCCCAAGAGTCTTGACATCCTACAATCTGTTATTTATAATAGATTTACTGTCATGGCTGCTCCTTTTTTATTGGTCAGAAATACCGCGAACTTGGCATTGAGGTAGCCCATAATGCACCTTTCTTTACCCACAATGCATCATAACTCCCTCGTGACCATCAGCACACAATGGAAAAGAAAACTCATTTCTCTACAATTCTGTTCTTCACCCGATTGCTTCCTCACTTATTTCTCTATTGCACGCACATGCACCATAGTACGTGACCAACGAAAGAGCTCTTTTTCACAAAAAGCTTTCCCCTTTCCAATAGCCAAGTTTGGTAAACAACTTTAAGCTGTGCTTGCTAGAAGCTAGCTTTACACTTTTAAACACATTAAATGATTAAGAATTAGCACTTTTAAATACATTAAACAGTTGATAATTGACGGAAATAATAATAACTATAGTAGCGACTCCGACTAACGGTCTCAAATATTACATACGCAGTAGTATGTACCATGCCGAAAAATTTCATTGTAAAACGTAATTTTTTGCCTATATGTTAAAGAAGGTATTGTTTTCATTTTAAGCTTTCTAATGATTCATTATAGATTGTTCTGGGCAAAAATAAAATTATTTCCTTAGTTTTTTTGAAAGAGAAAATCACAAAATTTAACTACATCTTACAGCTTTTCATCTCGTAATTTGGCTACGCGGCATATAAAATGAATTACGATCGTCTAGCACGCCTAAAACAATTGTTCCTTCCAGGTCTGTAAGGGTTTCTTGTAACAACTACTACTCTTTGTTAGCGACTGTAACAACGACTGGCAATATAAAGTAGCTACTTTTAATTTCCTACTTGATTGAGAAACTCGATGTGAAAGTAGTTGAAATTATACACAATTCTGCTAACAAAAAGCTTAGAATGCTAACGTATGCTATAGGCATGGAAATTTAAGGGAGAAACTTCAAAGCAGGATTAATGTAATCTTGTGTTCCCAGCAGTTTTATTTTCTGATACGAGGGTTCGATGTAACATATGATAAAAGCTATTACTGTTTTGTTTGAAAGCAAACTGTTCCCTGATGAATACGACTACCCATTACCAAAGAAAATAATTGCCGGTTGTATTAGTGAAGTAATTGAAGATGTACAAGCAATAGGAATGCTACATTATGATTCGTATGAAGAAAGGAGGCGACGCCTAGGTTGAGGGTTAAACCGCTCATCTCTCACAAGGCCCGGGTTCAATCCCAGAGACAAACAGATTTCTCCAGATTCTCTGATTTTTCCCCATTCACTCCACCTATTACTCCATCAACGTAGTTCCTATTATCTATTTCGCCTGCACGGACACCGTCCGGTCTGTCGTTCCGGTTCTTCATCCTATGATAAAATGTCGTTGGTTCCTCGCCGAGCTTCTTACCCATGGCATCCACGTGTAAGTCCTGGGGGGGGGGGTGTTTAGTCCTCCCCCATAAGGGGAGAGTAAGCCGAATAATTTAAGTTAACTATGAAGAGACAGTGCTACTCAAGACAATTTTAATGTCATTTAGGATATCAGTACGTAAGTTGCATTTTGCTTTAACAACACTTGAATTTCTAGAAGTTCAAGATATTTTTGTGTACTGCGTGTACATCAAAGAGACCAGTTAAATATGTTTTCAGAAACTTTCCGCTAGCTCTCTTGAATAACCGCAGGCACAGATCAGTATTACAACTTTCACACCTGAAAATACTGGGTAATACCTAGGTATATGATACAATTAATTGTACTTTAAATTATTTTAAGAGTAGACCAACAAAAGAAGAAATTGTAACATTATCTTCATACTTTACTTAGGGTTATAAGGGTTTTTATCTTTTTTTATTTTGTTACATTAATTCAAAGTTCTGTGAATTACAAATATTTTTTAAGTATTACTATCACTTTTAGGGTCCAGTTTTTGATATTAAATTATTTGTAGTAGCTAACTGTATTTTTTATTTAAGTAGATACTAGTATCGTGCAATGTTCGAAATTGAAACGGGAAACAAGCCTTGCTTCATATGCACCTTATATAGGTATGAGTGGAACTAATGTATCGTGCCTAAGAGCGGTCAAATCCGTTTGAAGGGGAATGTTGGAGAGGATATTTGATGACTAGAATGGATGGCCTTGCTTCATTTATTGACGTTAACAAGGGAAGTAGTTCATTCAGAGCTGAGTAAACCCTGGTTTACAAAATATAGCAAAACTCAGGAATTTGTTAGTATATAGGATTGATGGATTGGTTCAAACCAGACCAAATCAACACATGTAGGTATTATTAATTCTTAACTTTATGATAATAATCAATAATTAGTTTACAATTCCTTCCTATTTGCAGGTAGCGTCTTCACTCTAAATGTTTCCCTTTGGATATGATGTTGAGCAAAGAACACGCTTTTGTTTATTAATTTTGAAATGTTCATTTTTATGTTTACGGTTGTACCTACACATTGATAATTTGCGCCGTAATTATTACTTTCTCTACACGTTCTATGCACATAGTACGTAGAGAAGATAATACATTCCACCCAAACTGATATAGATAATTCACCAGAAATATGTTTTGAGGTCCCCTGGATAAAATGAACATGTTTAGGGGAAAAGTTCGCTTGTCTGTGTGTGTGTGTCTGTGAAGCATAGCTGAACAATGAAAAGACCGTTAAATACCAAACTTGGTATTTAAGTTTAGTATTTTCCAAGGCTTGTAAGTCCTAGGGGGGGTGTCAGTCCTAAATGTGGCAGGGTAAGCCAACAACGAAAAAAAAAATCTTCCAAGGATGCGACACGAAGATTTTCAAGAACATCCCCCAGCCAAACTACCCTTTCATGGAAAAAAATTAGAAACTGGTTTTTCTCAAAAATGGTTCTAATTATTTTTACTAAAATGACGTACCTATATTAAATATATTTGCATGGTAAAGCCTCTGAACTCCCCTTCATTCTGGATGACCTTTGCATAACTAGTAAACCGTAATGGATAGACAAAAACTTACTACACAAAAAATGTAGATCTGTTTTGTGACGGATATACATATGTAGATATTGCCAGACAGTGGCATGGTAATTAAAATATATCTACCATTATGTAAATAACTTGTTAATGTAATTACAACCCATAACATGTCAATTGTTTAAGACGGGATAGTGAGATATGTGTTATGTTAAGTATAAAATGAGAGTGAATGGAAGCGATAAAGCTGCCTGTGTAGGTGTTGGAACACTTCTACGGAGAGACATTTGTACGGAGTGACACTTCTGCGGGACCTTTCCTCTACCTGGCGAGTCCGAAGTTGAATGTTGTCACGGAACAACCGCTAATGACTGGTATTACAGGCTTTGCAATGACAATTCTACAGAACCTTTTCCTTACCTGGCCAGTGAGAAGTTAATGTTGACATTTGCACGGAAGAAACACTAAGAGCTGGTAGTAACAGCTTTTATAATATGTATAACTAGTAAATTAAAAATCAAAACATGATTATAGTTAAAGAAAACAGAAAGTTCACCTGTTATAAATTCTCTAGATAAATGTTTCATTACGGCATCATAAAATACCATCAGATTGCCTCAGTTTTGATAAGGGTACAGCAGGGTGTCAGCTTGACATACCACCGCGATACGGTTAGAACGGAGCTGGTGCTGAGTAATTACGCTTTTTTTAAAAAAAAAAAAATACAAATAGTAGGGGACATTCAGCCCTATTTGTCGTTTCCAGGGAACACCATGAGGAGGTACTCTCTTTTCGTTCCCAATTTTCTCTTTTTTTTCTGTTTTTTTTTTAACTCAGTATTAATTTTAATTACAATCTTTACAAGATATATTTGCCGGCTTGTGACTCTTTTCAATAACTGTAATTTCTGTGAGTAAGCCTCGCAAGTCAGAAATTATGTTAAGTTCCCATCAACCTGGGGTCTTTTTAGAACCTTAGACTCTTTTATAGTTTCGTCAATCTTCATTGCGTATTTCTTCCTTCTTTTCTCATCCATATTTAAAACTAACCGGTTAAAGTGGTGGCCGTAGTACTCTGCGTTTTCTGGAATATTGTTTATTAATGAATAAACATTGGGATGAACTCTTGAAATTGATCTGTTTATTCTTTGATTCCATCCTTCTGAGATGTTATTAGTGCGGTGGCGTTTTCCACTGCAGTTCCACATACCTCTTGGTATGTACTCGCTATCGAGTGAAGACTCTTGAAGTTTTTAGCTCCCAGGGGTGTTGTTCTGAATGCAGAGCCAACCGTCGTCCAACATTTCCAGAGGAAGAAGCGCTGGTACTGAACGCATTCTTATATGGCAGCGTATATCTTCGTTTTCCCTGTAGGAAGGAACAAGACCGCAATATTGCACTTTTCTCTACAAGCATTGATTAAAATGATAATTGCAAATCAAAATCTCTGTTTCAGGAAACAAGCTTTTAGCTAACTGTACAATAGCAGTTTCGAAGTCCATCATGAGAGTTGCAGGGTTCCATTCAGGCACATTGGTTTTAATAGCTTTGAGAAAACGGTCATATTGTCACGTGTGCCATTGGTGAGAGTTTAACTTATATTATTTTAGTAATCTTTTATTAATTATGAATTAATTAAGTAATCTGAATTAATAAACATTCGATGTTGATTGGCTAGACTACCCACTATCAGGATGTTGGTTCTCCATATTAGGAGAATGGCCACCATGTTGGAATGCCCTTCCCGGATGCTGCTAAATTTATTTAAGGGATTGTAGACTCTTGACCGTCAGGGAACCTCAGTTTCGTACGTGCATCTTGTGGCGTCGCTCCGGGCTCAACCACTACATCTCTCATCTCGCCCAGACGCACCATGACATGTTTCTTAAGGTAAGGCTTTATGTTAATAACCCCACAATCAGAATGATATTGACCAGGATTAATGGAACATATTGCAAGCCCCACCTTTGTAAACAAAACATTCGCAACCAGCAGATTATTTAATCTTTCTTAATATATTAGCTTAATTTAAGTCTCGCTGTAATTATTGCTCCACCATCTGCCTTCCTTACCCCACCCTCAAATAGCTATCCCCCACTTCACAGAACCTTGTTCGCGACATGTTTTTTTTTTTTTTTTTTTTTTTTAAACAGTACCGGAGTCTGGTCAGGACTCCGGCGCTGCATCCCCTATTTACGTCCCCCATCCCCCTATATGATTACTGGTTTTACTGTTCCTTTACACAAACATACAACATCCATGCCCAAGGCGGGACTCGAACCCACGATCCTGTGCACCACGAAGCGCCAAAGCGAGACACTTTAGCGAGCGCGGCCACCGGGATCGGCTCTGTTCGGCACCAGGAGTATACAGCTGTAATTGTATTTGTTTCCTCCCAGGAATCTTCGAGATTGGCATGAATGATAACTGTTCAAACTCTTGATGGTTCCGTCGACAAAGAACGAAACAGCCCGATAAAGATGGTTTTCCCTTTTCGCTGGCAAATAATATTCTGTCATTCTGACCTCTGTTGCCATCTTCCAGTAAGAATGTGTTACCATTGTTAATGAGCAAGAGATTTTCATGAAGCACTGTCTTCGGAATTGGTCGGATATATTGTAGGTCCCATATTTTATCGCCTAATGCGATGCAGTGATTATTTGGCACTCCTGTGTGATGGTAGCGATGTAAGTCATAGCCTCAATTGAAGAGTTTTCCTACATCTTAGGTAAATACTTCAAATCGCAGAGTGTTTTTCTTGTACGCTTTTTAGTTTACAAAATGTTTTTGCACTTCAGTTGCAGCTTCATCCGGAATAAAAAATATGGCTTCCTTCGCTTAAAACTGTGTTATCTTTAATTGGCAGTCTTCTTCTGCATTTGTTTTTATGAAACATATTAATTCTTTGTTGGTCTAATTCACAACCTACTAATGCCCGTTGTAAAGAACTAAAGGTTTTCCTTTTGGGGTCTCGTTGAATTCAATACCTCGAAAACAACTATAACTCATTACACTACTTGACACTCAGATGTCAACAATAGCAATCCACTCTCCTCCCAATCCTTACCTTGCTTATTGTACTCGCGGCACAATCCCAAGAAATGCATTAGGCCGAGTCAGGCAATTACCTTCCGTACCTAAATAATTCCTGTTTAGCTATTTCTGCGAATTTTCTAGACTTCCTTACATGTGCCAACAAATTCCACTTCGTAGAAGTTATCATTCCTCAACCTCGTCTGTGGAAGCTGGAAACCGAACGAGAGGGCGGCTTAGGTAATTAATGAGGGGTCACTGAGGGGAAGCTGACACGGAGCAGAACAGGACATTTTTCTTTTAAGAGGCATACAGATGTGTGTTGTGGAAACTTCCCGAATATCTTGTAACGTAACGCAGTTGAAACGAGTCAAAGGATTTTGAAAATACCAAATAGACGCTAGATTTTAAAATTCAGAGTAACGATCGAAATTTTAGGCCAGTGTAACCAAGACAAATATGAGAAACGGACGCAGGTTACGGCACTGTTGATAACAAATAATAATGACCACGAAATGAAGTTTTAACAAGAATTACGTGGCAGACACGTACGTAAGATAAAAGTGTAGTTACAGCTTCTGTTAGGGAAACAAAGAATCCGAGGCAGCCGTTTGAGTTGCGCATCGCTTATAGGTAGAATGTTTGAACGTGTTGAGAATTATGTGTGTGAATTGTTCAGCAACAAATAGTCACTGGAACCCAATTTCATGTGTTTACTGAGGACAAAATACTCCGTTCACCTTACCACATGTACCCCCTGATAAGAGTTATCAGCTGTAAATATTGAGTTTTCAAGAGCCGAGGTAACAAAATCTATAACTGATTAGTATTAAGGCGCCCAGAGAACACAATTAGTTAACAACTGTCGTTATTTTAACCGTGTGGTTAGAGTCAGTTTTAAACCACTTAAAATTTTCTCCTATGGGAAGTCATCTTTCGTTTCAGCTCTCTTTTGTTTTACTCTTGACCGTGCAAAAAGAACCGAGATTCAATTATTCACCTAGCGAACAGCTTTCGTTATTTTAAAACGTTCTACCACAAGTTAACCGTATGGTTAGAGTAAGTTTTAAACCACTTAAAATTTTCTCCTATGGGAAGTCATCTTTCGTTTCAGCTCTCTTGCTTTACTCCTGGCCATGCAAAGAGAACCGAACTTCAATTATTCGCCTCGCGAACAGCTTTTAAACATTTGACCATCGCTTTAACCTAAGACAATGTTTATCTTGATTAGCATTCTGTAGATAAAAGAATAATCTTTTGTAAGAATTAATGTGTTTGTAGAAAAAAGTAGAGAACGTTATGTGAATGGAATACATTAGATTATTTTTTCTTAAATATAGTTTCATTACAATAAAACGTATTTTTATAGAAAATACACCTTGAATGTTGCCAGTAGTGAAAGGTGCAGCATAGAGATGCCCATATGAGGAACACCTAATAATATGTAATTCCTTTACATAGAAACAACGAAGTCCGTTGGCACAAAAAATATGCGTGGCATCGGTGAGATTGATTGCCCATTTTTTTACGAAATGCGAACAGAACTTCGAACGCATATTGCATGACACAGATACCTCTTTGTCCTCATATGTAGGTTATATGATTTTAGTGTTTATAAATTAAACTCCACAGTTAGAAAGAGACGGAAATACTCTCCAGCTTTGCGAGCATTTGTAAACGAAGGAAATATATGTATGTGGGTGAGTGTGTGTGTGTGTGTATATATATTTTTCTTTTTTATTTTTTTACTTTTGCTAGCCAGTATGTGCAATGTACATAGTGGATACAAAAGGTGTTGTATTCGACCGAAAATTCGATGTCGAGATTTCACCGGAAATAGGATTATGCTTTGAGGCCCCCTGAGTCCGAAAAAGCATTGTGTGTGTCTGTTAAAATGCAAAACTTGGTATTTAGGTTTAGTACCTTACAAGGATACGATACGAAGATTTTGAAGAGAATCCCCCACCACAAACAACCCTTTACATGGAACAATTTTCGAAAATTTTGATTTTCTCAAAAATAGCTGTAACGATTTCGATTGAAATATCGTAAATAAAAATATTTACACCCCAAATAAAAGGCATATCTTGAATTTTCTGAAAATAGCCTCTGAAGATCTCTTCATTCAGGATGAATTTTGCTGAATTTTGCTTAACTACTAAACCGTAAGAGATAGACAAAAACTTACTGCATAAAAATGTGGATCTCGTCATAACCCACAATTTATGTTCTTTACATTTTTGTTGTGTAGGTAAGCTTTTCCGAGATATTCCTTATTACTGGTTTCAATTGTAAAGTGCTTATAATTTTCTCAGACAGGAAGTGTCCGTTTTTCTTTTGTTGTAGTCCTGGCCAAGCAAAGACGCGCAGCTTTTAAACAGTTTGACTACCGCCTTAATCTAATGCATTTCCTTAGTTCCCTTATACTTACATGGAACTAAGTATTAAGAACATCCTGCTATTTTTATTAGCATAACAATCTTTTGTAAGAAGTTTGTTTGTAAAATAGCTAGAGAAAGTCATGTGAGGTAACACATCAGATTTTTTTCTCAACATTTACCTCAGAAGGTTTTGTTCAGAATGTCCTGCAACAGCATGCACTTGCTATAGATTCAGATGAGAGAAGTTCAGCATGTGTTCACATGGAGAGTGTGGTTCAGGGTCGGCCGCAGCATTGAATATTCCAATGAACTTTAGCTTTTCAAACGACATTATACTTTCAAAATTTATATGTGGTCTTCTTGGGAGAAAAATGTATTTTTGGCTGTAATAAATTAATAGCTAATGCGAATTAAAATAAGGTAAGCTTCTGAAATGGTGTACTAATTATATAAAATCTGTCTGGGTCGTAAATCAAGTCTGACCTTAAAAGCCATTACATTGGGTGCACCAGAAAAGTTTTAACATAATTTCACTTACTGGTTCCGATAACTTATAAGTAGAATAGGACAAACATTTCCAAAATGGATGTACTCACTTAAGCTCGGGCGACTTTGATTCGCCCTCTCACTCCTGTCATTGGTAAATACGCTCATGTTTATTATGCAAGCAGCTTACTGCGTTCATCTGTAGTCTGTTGGGTCAGTCCGAGGCAAGATTTACTCCGTACATAGTTGGGCTTTCCGGTGCGGCTTATAGCTTCTTTGTAGTGTTTAACGCCCGCTTTAACTACTTATGGCACCGCAGGCGGTGACACTGATGATACATGAATGAAGATAGAGCACCGATAGAATGCGATGGCGGGGGAAACGGAGAACCCGAAAAAAAGCCGCCCCAGCGCCGCTTTGTCCACCACAAATCTCACATGCGGTCACTTGGGAGAGAGGCAAGTGCTCTAACCACTCGGCCACGGCGCGGCCGGGGCAATAGTTGTGTTCCCAGCTCGTGGACCCTGAAAGGCATGCGTACACAACACACGCATGAGTACAGATAAGGTGACACTAACAGATAGAAACGCTAGTGAAGAATAGCATGCAGCCTACGTTTAAAATAGTAGTGGCCGTATCAATTCCCTGTCCAATTCTGATCACGCTGTTTCATTTTCTGAAGAGCAATATTAGTTTTGTGTGTGTGTGTGTGTGCGCGCGCGCGCACGCTTGTGGGCGGCATAGCACAAAAACGAAACGCTCGTTAAATGCCAAACTTGGTATTTAAGTTCAAAATCTTCCAAGGATACCCCACAAATATATTCAACAAAATCCACCCCCATTACCCTGTAGCTATGTGACGTTTTTTCGAAAATTTTTATTTTATAAAACTTAGCTTTAACCATCTTTATTAAAATACCACATGTTTAAGATATTTTCTGGCAAACGTAATGTATACCTTGAATTTTCTGGGAATAGCTTCTAAAGACTTATTCATTCTGAAGACTTTTGTAAGTAAGAGAAAGACAGAAACTCACTACACAAAACATGTAGAATTCATTAAAACACACACTTTATGATATATACTTTTTTTAAATAAATAAATATAAAATGAGTTAACTTCATTATTCTTCGCATAATAGTATCATTAAAGTCATTGATTTGCGGAACAGTATGTTCAGGTCTAGTTTTTTTTCTTTCTTTCTTTTTCCAGAAGTGCTCAATACACTAGTTTCTCCTCTTGACCGCAGCTCTTTCTTCTCCTTACGAATTTTCTTTATTGTTGACACGGAAATACAAGTACAATATGCAACTGGTTGTGAGTTTGTGGCACACTTATTCAGAGCTTCTTCATTGTATTTATTTATAACGCTACTTGTAATTTCACGCCCTTCTGATTGCACTGCTGTGCATTTCTTAACTTCAGACATGATGAAAAGAATACAAATCTTCTTACAACATTGAACTTCTTCTGCACCTTATTACGCTAAGTAGGCTATGCTAGGTTGCTACACATATCTGCAGGAATGATTACAGCATAACAGCTCACCGGATAACTAGATATCGCTTTCCCCTCTCCCCACACCTCCTCATGCAGGGCTCACGAGTCCAGAACACAAGTATACAACCTTCCAATGATAGTGGAAAGATGGAAACAAAAAGGTCTTATCATAAGTAATTTATGTAGGCCGTATAGCACAGCAACATAAAAAAGATTCCTATATGAAGCTCAATGTGTAGAAAGCTAGCCAGAAAAAGGGCACAAAGGCGCAGTAGCCAAGATGAGGACAACAGTGACTCAAGAAACTCATCAAGACAAAGAAGCATTGCCAACCACATTGGAACATTAAAAGGACCGTTTATCGAATAATAAACAGCAATTTGGGACTAAAACCGAGTCAGCTAGCACGTGGACTGCTTTAAAAGGGCGGTATGTCAGAGAACGCTTCACCAACGCAAGAAAACTCTATGAAAAACCCTAGCAGGTGAAAAGTGGCAATGGGTGATTTGTTTAGGGAGGCTTGGGTTTAACTGGGTGACACAAACAAAACCCGGGAAATTTCTACCATCAAAAGAGCCAAAAGTGGCGCTTCAACTTCATTCGAGGGAACGAGGAAAAGTTTTCAAGGGATTCATGGTGGTACAGGATTGCTCTCCGGGGTAACTTAGCATTCACAGAGCTGCCAACAATTTATAAATTAATGCAGTCTGCTGTCAACGGAAGCTTATGAATCCAAATGTTGAAGAAAATATTCCGCGGTTGTATGGTGAGAGTGCCCCAAATGTTTGCATCCACATGAATAAAGCATCCAGTCACACTTCTCGATCTTCCCCAGCATTACTAGCACTGGAAAGCTGTGGAAACAGGTTTCAACAAGTAACCATTTAAAAAGTCGCTGTGAAGTCACTATATGCCTCACCAATGGATTTTTGTAGATTTGGTCTGCTGAAACAGCGCCTTGCTTCTCGGCGTCCCTCTACAATTTAAGGATTTTGGAAAGTCTGTCAGCAGGAGTGGGCTAACATCCCTCTTCCTGTTCTTAGACACAGTCCTCTACAATGGAAGTTGCGCTGCAGAGCCATAGCTAAAGCCCGTAGGCATCATTGAACACAATTAGTAGTGGTGAAAGGGTTTTTCACAGGCCTCGTCGTGGCCCAGTGGTTAAACCACTTACCTCCCACCAAGGCGACCGTGTTTGGGATTTGTGGTTGACAAAGCGGCGCAGGAGCGCGGTTTCTCCTGGTTTTACGGTTTCCCCACCATCGCCTTCCACCGGTGCTCCATCTTTATTCCACGTATCTTCAGTGTCATCGCCTACGGTGTCCTTTGTAGTGAAAACGGGCATTAAACACTATTAAAAGAAAAAAAAGGTCGTCTCCTTAGCGCGGTGGTAGCGCAGCTGCTTACCAAGCGGGAGACCTGGGTTCGATCCCCAGTACCGGCGTGGGGATTTTTCCCCCGCTGGGAGACCTGGACCGGGGTGCACTCAGCCTCGTAAGGTCCCTGGGGGGCCAATTGAGGAGCTACTTGATTGAGAAGTAGCGGCTCCAGGTCATGAGGACCGCATTAACCGGCCGGGAGGGGCTCGAGGCGCTGACCACGTCTCACCCTCCAATACTGCCCCCCATCCATGACGTCTGTAGTGGACCGAGATGGGGGACGCAGCGGCCGGGCGGTAGGCCAAGGTTCCCCGTGAGCTGTCGTGCCATGGAGTAAAAAAAAAGAAAAAAAAAAATGTGTCTCGCCATGAAAACAGCATAACTAAAACTATCTGAGCTTAAGTGGGGCAATTGTCCGCATACCTTCTTTGCAGTCATGTATCTTGCTACAAGATGGGTTGGTATTTTCGTATTATTGTTGAAACGCCTCCATTTATTGCAGTTTAGTTACCCTTTGAGTTTACTTTACGTAAAGTACCTACCATCATGGATGCACAAAAATGACGTTAACTTATGTTACCGGTAACACTTTAGGGTGTCTTGTATACACCATTTGATATTTGTTTAAAATCAAAGTAATTCCAAGCTCTATGGAGTGTTTTGGTGGGATATTTCAGATTATAATAGAAATTAGTTCCCAAAAGTTTATCTGAATAGAGTATATTGCATCCTTGGTTTCCGTATGTAAAACATAGTTATCTACCTCTTATTTAATGTTAGCATATTACCAGTACTTTCAAGTAAACTCAGCCAAATTTTAGTAGGTATTAATTGATATTTCGAAAAATTTAATCAATAGTAAAAAGTGTATACTTAATTAATAAACCGCATGTCCACATGATTTGTCATTCCCAATGTTTTCACAAGTTTATTTTCACCATATCAGAACTTACTTTTTCCTGTAAATCAGGAGTAGTAGTACCCGGCGAAGGGGCTTCCAGTCACTGGAGCACAGCCCGCACTTACGCCATAAGGGGTCCTTGGGCTTCAACTCACGGGATCCCTAACTATTCCAGCACGGCACTAATTCTGAAGTCAGCTAGCCCTGCCTTAGCCACCCGCAATCTAAGAGTCCCTGGAATTCCTGTAAACTTATTTACTCTTTCTGTTTGCATCGAAGCCATTGAAATAATTATTTCATTGTTGAAGAAGAAATTTTTCTTAGTTTCAATGTCATCCCACGAAAGCCTTCGCGAATACAAACTTCAAACTGCCTTGTTCTCAACTTAACTCATCTGGGTTTGCAAGGCTGTAGATTGTCAATGTCTCATAGCACGCTTCTCCACTGCATTCTTGCAAGATTTGGGTGTAACAATGGCAAACGTGGTCCTGCGCTGTGTCTCTCCCCCACATTTTTATTTCCGGAATGGGAACTACACTCTGTTGGCGGTAGTTAGTAATTGGAGGGGGAACTTTGGAGGAGGGGTTGGTGGGGGATACTGGTTGTTACTCGACACGCTCTGCTGCCTCCATGGTACATTAATCCCAGCGGGAGGTCTCTTTAGACGGTCAAAGAAAGAGGGAATTAAGTCTTCTAGGGATCAACTTATCATTTTCAGCTCTAACAGCAGTTTGGAGTTTGTGAAGACGTCATCCAGAAGAGGAAGAATATTTTTGAAAGAGGACTAGGACTGTAATGCTATCTGGATAATCAGAAGTGTAAGAATACAGTGTAATACTGGATGATAGGAAAACGCATTGTATAAAACTTCATCAATCCCGCATAACCTCTAGATGACTTGTCTTTATCTTTAAACAACCTGCTGGGGCATGACAGTGAAATAATAGAGGCTAACTTAGCTGGATTTAAAGCTAGTGATGGAAACTGTTCGTCGGCTCCTTGTGAGTTGTTGCTGAACATTTTCCACTTTCTACTGGTGCAAATAGCCAAGAAGATTGTTAGCATCTAACTTCAGGAGGTACAGAGCACCAGCAGCCGGTGCTACCCGGGGCGAATCCGCTCAAAAACAGGAAAAGACTTTCTCCGGCTGTTAACAAACAATGGCATCTGCGATACAAGGATGACCATGCAAATGGACTAAAAGCAGTTGACAATCAAAACGTGCAATTGTGGAATACGTGGAATTGTTGAATAAAATATACTGTGATTCTTTTCATTGATTACTTTCTCTAAATATTGTTGAAGGACATTTTATTAAGTTTAACATTCTTAAACCTGTAAGGTCATAACGGACGATGAATGAAATCGATCAAATATTGCTCACATGAGTCAAGAATTCATGGAGCTCAGACTTACTCGACAGGATATGAGTAAACTCCGGAGAAAAGCTTATCTGAGATTCAAACTCGGGACCTATTGAAATACGAGGCTGACACACTACAGTTGTGGACAGGACTTTCTTGACAAGCTCTTAATACAAACGTCACAATTCTGGCATAAATATTCTAGTTCTACTTTCTGTAGTTTTTGTGGAATCTATAGTGAAAAAGTACTTAATGTTATTTTCGATTTGTTTGCAAGAATGGGTGCAATTAATTTTAAAGTATAAGCCAATTGAACGGAGTGCAAAGTATTGGAATAGTGATTTTATTTTGATTGTATTAATATTTCTAATCAAATAGTGGAAGACAGGAGAATGTGAGCAAGGATTATAATATGAGCATGCCCCTCTGCAACATTCCCTGTAGCACGTAGGCGTTACAACTTTGTTGAATAATGTTCAGTAACATCGCAAAAATCGTAACAGAAGCGTCTGGCGGCAACAAAAGATTCACAGTGACTTGTACCTATCAAAATATGAAAAAATCTATTTGAAATTGACTTAATAATACTTTCTCAGTAGCTTCAATTAGCAACAGGGGTTGTTATCATCAGTAGACTGATCCATAATTAAACTGAAGCATATTACAAATCATTTCATTTCATCATACCCAAAAATTCTCAGGTTACGATATCACCACAATATTTGAACAAGATGACTCCAGTGATTTGTACGAGCAAGGGACTCATAATACTCTAAACTTCTAAATTGTGAATTTTATCGCTTTCGCATTTCTACACATATATAGAATTACTGAAGGATGGGAGAATAATGTAAGATATATATATCTCTCTCCCTCTCTCCCCTCTCTCTTCCTTCGCATTACGCTATAAGCTCCAGCCTTTTGATACATCAGTTTTCAAAACTTCTTCGACCAAACTGTGGCAGCTTTGATGTCTCAGCATCTTGGAAGAATTGTCATAGAAAACGAAATCCCTGGACTATTTGCAAAAGTTGCTACAATTCAGAATGTACGGTCGAGTTTCAAGAAAACGGCATGCAATCCTTCAATCCACATGAACTTTTAGAAAAGGATTGCATTGCTGCAAAGCTCACAGTATACCAGAATCCAACAATAACACAACTATAACTGTTCACACAACCATCTCCTCTGAAAATTCCTCAGAACCATCATCCCTGAAAAAAAATTCCATTGAAACGGAGCGCTGCCCTGTCTCAGCACCGACACCAGGATTATCTCTCTCAAAACCAGGAATATCTAAACAAAAAGAACCAACTTCACAATGCGCACCAACATTCGAGATTTTATTCATATTCCAGCCAAAGGTTCAAGAAAACTTTTGGATTGCCAAAAAAGAGCAATTAGGAAAAGGAACAAACTACTTCAATTTATTGCTAAGAAAACGAAAATATTGAAGATACAGAGTGGATATTTTGTGGGGATCGTTTACCATAATACGTGGTGACTGAGTTTAATGCCAAAAAATTGTGAAGTGCAGTGATATTAGCAAACAACAGAAGCGTTACGTTTGTGATTTTGTTAAAAAAAATAGGGAAAACAAATTAAACAGTAACATTTTTACTATACATGTATTCATGTATTACTTTAACTTTACTAGTTTCCATGATGTATACCTGTCTGGTGAGCATTGTTGTCTTAAGTGAAGTGCCATTGTGTGTTACATATACTTTTAATATCATTATAAGAGGGTGCTCATATTACCTCTTGAGTGTGCTCATATTTCCCACCCGTGTTTTTAATATGAGCATTTAGAGGACCTTAATTAATTATTTTTCTAGGCCTAATGTGTTAAGTTTTCATTGATATGTATTATATTTTGCAGTCCTAATGGAATGAGCAGTAGAACAAAAATAATGATGTTTAATAACCACATGGTTTAGTATTGGTTAACGCATTTCCTTAAGGTGCTCATAATCGCTTGATTTCCCCTATGTCACTTAGTGTCAAATACTTAAATTGTATTTTCTTGGAATCTATGTATAAAATAACCATACTTCTATTGTTTTGAACTTAATATTATTTTTCAAAAGAAAAAATATATGTTCCTTACCAATGTTATTGTGGGCAACTTGACCAATTTTAACACTGATACCACCTTTTATACTGTATATTTTTTTTGGTAGTGTTTAACACCCGCTTTAACTACTTATGGCACCGCAGGCGGGATATATACCGTATAATAATCCAGTATGGTATTATACCTACCACAAATACAGCTCCGGTTTTAAACGATGCCTATTCTACAGACACCTAACCATTTCTTAGACATCATTAAAATATGCATTGTTTACATGTTTAAATAACAGCGCCTTATAAAAATAAGTAGGTATCCAATATTGTACATTAAGTACCATCCCATGGACATTCTGGTGAAATATAGTAAACCAAGAGTTCTTAAAATTCGACAACATGAAATCTGTATACATATCCCAGTTTATCCATAATACCTTTAAAATAAGATTTATATGTGTTTATATATACACATACACACACGCAATAATACTAATATATTTACTCAGTGGAAGCTTTGAACGATTCTTGGAGTTTTCACAGAAAAAGTCATAAGACTCCTCTTTTGTTTCAATACTAAGAGTGCATTTACAAGCACTACATTTAATTCGTTATCGCTGTTCAAAAATTGCACAAAACTGTTTGTAACAATGAAAGAAATCAGAATTAATACAACTATATTTAAATCCATTTCGTCGGTTAAATGTTGTCATTGCATTATTTAAATTACCGATGTTTGGTTTAGTACCTAGCCTGGAAGGCTCAAACAAATGATAAATCTTTTATTGCTATTATAGCATAAGTTTCTTGGCGACAATGAAGTCAATTAATGCAAGTCATACGACAGCTTACTTTTAAATTGTTTTCTACTGCATCTCTAACATTGGGGTCTTTGCGCTCTGCAAGTGCACTACTTTACTTCCACACTCTAATAGTTCACATTTGTCGTGAAATTCGGAATAAAACCAGGTGAATTATAGATGTTTCTTTAGATTGAAATTCCAAGATTGGATCTCTTATCAAATTGCAAATTTCAGAAACAAATACAGGATGATTCATAAATACTTTTACAAGATTGGGGACTAGTTGCTTCCTTCGAATCAAGAAAAAATGTTCATATAAATGTATGTACCGAAACCCTTCGTTTTCGATTTATTGAAGTTCAAAGTCTTATTAATCAGAGTGTTTTAAAGTGACATATAAATCTATTTTTGACATTTTCAGCTTGTTTGAAGGTGTTCAACACAAACACCACTCATAGCAAATGTTTAAAGTGTCTTCTTGCGTCTAGACACGCAAGGACTGTCAATATTCCCTGTCGGTGTCGATGGTTCCGCAGGTTTCATGACACGCAGATTAAGAGTTTCTTCGTCCGGGATGTCTGTTGCCTAAAGCAGACATTGTTTAAGATGCCCCCAAAGGTAAAAATCCGAAGGACTGAGGCCGGAGGAACTAGCAGGCCATGGGACTGATCCTCGCCTGCCTATCCTCTCTAATGATAGATACCAGTCAGTGCATCTCGAACGAGACTAAATTGGGCTAGAACTCCATAAGATGCCCCCAAAGGTAAAAATCCGAGAACTGAGGTCGGAGAAACTAGCAGGCCATGGGACTCGTCCTCATCTGTCTATCCACCTGCAATGATAGATATCAGTCAGTGCATCCTGAACGAGACTAAAATGGGCTAGAAGTCCATTATTCATTAACCGCATGTTTCTCCTAGTAAGTCTGGAAGAGTCCCTGTAGACTGTAAGGGGTGCTTGGAGAATGTATTACTCAAAAGACAACTGTAAGCAAACAGCCATGGCAAGACAAAACCAACTCCGCAGGGTAAAATTTGCCAAAGCCTTCTATGAATAACTTAGATAAATGAAGTATTTAAGTTGGACCAGGGAAACCGTTGAAAGTAAACTCTCAGTAATAACTTGATAACACCAAAACGAAGGACTTTAGAGCACATGGCTATATAAACCTAAATTTTATTTTTTCAATGTAAGGAATACAACCCCAAACATTGTAAAAGTATTTTTGAAACATACTGTGTATGTATCTTTGCAATTTCGCAGCATTTGACATCGTTAAAACAATCATTTAACACATTTTGCGCAGTATTTGCAAAGGTTAGTAAGGTAAAGCGTTGAATTATTAAACTTGGGTGGTTTTCAGTAAGTGTTATTTGCATTTTTTTCGCACATTTCGGAGTACATTCTTCAGCGCGCATACAACATTGTTTAATTGCTTCAAAAATTTCTGCCACATTTTATACAATAAATTGAATTTGTGGCACCAGCATGTGCTACCAAATAAAACAGATATTTCTCATTTATCGCTAAAAATGTTATTCTCTTAAATCTTTAACAGGCCCCTATATATCATTTCGAAATTTTATATATGCATACAATTTTTTTTTAATTCAACAATAAAGTTTTCTCAATTATCGTTAAAGACAAAAACTCTAGCCTGTGCTTATAAAGTACTTTACCTATTTACTTTCTATATTAGCGCATATGGATCAAACATAAAAATCTGAATAATTACAAGTATTATATTCCAATTAATTTTAATTATTGGTTTATATCATGACTGAAATCAAGGATCTTTAGAATAAGCTCCGGATTGAGTTGCTTTGAAATGGGACGAGCAGATAAAGTCTGTATCTAAGAAAGCGTGGAAAACACTGCACTTCCTAATGAGGATTTTTAAAAAAGGGGAGTGCAAAGTCCAGGGAAATCGCGTACAAGTCCTTAGTGCGGCCGGTCATGGAATTTGGAGCTACTTGTTGGGACCCGTATAGAGTAAATCAAATTGATTCGTTAGAAAAGATCCAAAGAAGGGCTATAAAATTCATAAAAAGGGGTAAATATTTTGGGCCTACAAACGCTGAGGAGATAAAGTGGGAGCCGTTGAAACTTAGGCGTGAGAAACAGAGGTTGTGCGCTTTATTTAAAGCTTACGCTGGCTTAAACACATGGGAGAACGTTACTGACAAACTGGAAAACCCAACTTACTATGCACGAAACGCTCATCCGTTCAAAATTAAGGGTAGAAGATACAGAACTGACGTGGGAAAATTCTCCTTTATTAATAGAACCATAAAAGACTGGAATGAATTGCCTGGAGCAGCCTTTCGGGGTTGTCCTCTGTCTCTGAAGAAATTTAAGAAAAATCTTGATATTAATGTTGGATAATTTTTGTAAATATTCCTTAAATGAAATGCTTGTGATTTTATATTGTTGTAAATACAAATGTTATATTGGTTGGTGATTTTAATTATGAAATTAATTAATCTGAATTGAGAGAAAAATTAATGTTTTCATATTTATTGGAAATAACTATTATATCTAGCTTACAAAGCCATAAACTGGCAGCTGTGATTTATTGTTTATATATCTTGTATACATATATAACTCTGCCACCGGGTGATACCCACTTGCAGAGAAATAAATAAATAAATACATACACAGACATACATACATACATACATACATACATACATACATACATACATACATACATACATACATACATACATACATACATACATACATACATACATACATACATACATACATACATACATACATACATACAGACATACATACATACATACATACATACAGACATACATACATACATACATACATACATACATACATACATACATACATACATACATACATACATACATACATACATACATACATACATACATACATACATACATACATACGTACGTACATACATACATACACATACATACATACATACATACATACATACATACATACATACATACATACATACATACATACATACATACATACACACGCACATACATACATACATACATACATACATACATTCATACATACATACATACATACATACATACATACATACATACATACATACATACATACATACTCACACACACATACATTCATTTCGCTAAAAATACACAAAAGACGTGTCTTGGAAATTAATACGCAGCGGCGACGGGGCAAGAGCAGTTTATCGCTGTTAAGTTCCCGCGCGGTGGAAGTATATTTTCTTTTTTTTTTTTATTTACCTCATTGTTTGACTTGTTAGGTGTAAGATTACTGAATTGCTGTTTTCTTCTTTTTTTTACACACACACACATATACACAAACACATAACACCCATTCCCAAGGCGGACCTCTAACCCACGATCCCCTGCGCTACGAAGCACCAAAGTGAGACGCCTTGGCGAGCCTGGCCATGGGGACCGGCTATTTGGCAACGCCGTGAACACGTTTGACGCAGTTGGTTTGCCTCTTTCTAAGGCAAAACTCCTCTCGATAAGGCCGATCCCGGTGGCCGTGCTCTCTAAAGTGTCTCGCTTTGGCACTTCGTGGTGCACAGGATCCTGGGTTCGAGTCCCGCCTTGGGCATGGGTGTTTCTGTGTTAGTAAATGTGTCTATATTTGTATATGTAAAATGAAAGCGTTAAGAATAATAAGGTCTACTAAGGAAATGTAGGCAACTGGAAAAAATGCATACGGCGCCGGAGTCCTGACAAGCCTCCGGAATTGTATTTGCGTGCAGCTTACGAACAACCTAACTGCAGGCAGAATTATTCCAATGAAATTATTACTGAAATAAGTAAAATATAGGTTATGGTTTAATATGCTATGAGCCAGTGTAGGAATGTAAATATTTAATATGCTACATTCACGTGGGATTTTCTACCCAATTTACAAACTAGCCTTCTAAAAAGGCACACTCTTTTAACTGCTTCACGTTAACTTGAATAAGCATTTTCACAAATGCCTTTATTACATCACTCCTTGTAGATACAAAGGGTATACACAAGGTTTAAGGGACAGGGAAATATTTCAAGAAATATGTGATGTGGTTGAAATTCTGTTTTCTTTGCTTTACCAAGAGCAAGAAGAACGAATACCCTTCTTGAGGAAATTGTAAGTATTTTAAAATTGAAATACATCACAGGGAATATCTCAGAAACAGTTAACTTCACAAAACATCTAACTAAAATAAATTATGTTTTTATGAGATTTAGATTTTTTATGTAGTAAATACACTCTCTCTCTCTCTGTCTCTCTCTCTCTTTCTCAAGGGTTATCGGTTATACAAAAGCTATTCACAATGAAAAGGCCCTTAAAGGTTATTCCTGCAAAAATTCAAGATATATGTAGGTACCTGCATTTTATATATCATGAAAATGTCTTAAACAAGTGTTGTTTCAATCAAAATCTTTAGAAAAAGTTTTAAAACAAATCGAAGTTTCGAAGGTTTTTACACCTTAACTGTAATTTGAAAATCTTCCGGGAAATATTTTACTTTACAAAAAATGGAACCTGAAATAATCTTATTATAATGAAAATTGCGTGTGCACCTTTCCATTCTGTAAGATGCTGATCTCAAATATCAGGTTTAGGATTGAGTCCAGATTTCGTTTTTGAACTAAACTGTATTCGGACACAAACACACGCGCGTGGATCTTTTTCTAAAAACCCTAAAACGTGTATTTCCAGTGAAAACTTGGTATTGATTTTTCAGTGGTAAGCAACACTTATCTACCTTCTGTGTGCGTGGTAGAGAAAGTAGACATATATAAAATGAAAGTAATGAAGTAATAAAATTCTTCGCCAATAACTCCCTAAGGAATATTTACATATTAAACTAATAACCAAAAAATAAATGTATCATTGAAAATAACAATATATATAAATAAACAACAATAAATTTAATAAGATATTTTGATGTAAAAGGTAGAATCAGACTGAAAATTTAATGCAATTAGCCCGGTTTGGACTCGGAATTTGGATTTACTTTTACATGGTTTATTCTTCTAACTTCATATTCTACGAAAAATAAGTGCATGTAATTTTGCTTGAATATTGATAGTGTATGTATGCAAATTCTAACCCTAGGCAATTTGCTAAGGCCTGCACCGTTGTCAGAATCCCGATATTACAAATATCTAAATGAATAATAATACTAATAGTAATACCAATAATAATAATAATAATAATAATAATTATTATTATTATTATTATTATTGATATCTTCAATATAGAAAATGCATACCAGAAAGAGTGTAGTTCTATTAGATGGAGCCACTGAAATGTATTATGGGCATCGCATAGTGACCACAATTGTAAAAGGGCATTACAAATAATATTACATGTATTAAATTAAATTAAATTAAATTAAATGGAGTTTTATTTATGGACGTTCTTTAAATGCTATGATTCTCTGCGTGCCATTCTATACTGGACGTGAGAGATCGCTTAATTTTGCTCAGAGGCCTCTCTATCAGGCTTGAGGTTCTTTTGCGTGGCGTAAATCTACGACACGGGACCAACAGCTTTACTTCCCTTCCGAAGGAAGCCATGTTAAGGATTTTTACGCCCGAAAAAAGTCCATCATCCTGCACCGAGTTTTACATGCATTAGAGCGTACCAATCAGCTTACTTGTAAAGTCAAGCATCCTTTATAATAATAGTAGTAATTATGATACAATCCAGTATTGTAAACCCTTGCTGGTTCACAATTGGAAAATGTTGCAGCTTTAGATACTCGCATTAGCAGTTTGATTTCTTGCACACGCTATGTCACAATAATTAAAATATTGCATAGAAATTAGAGGTTTCTTTCATTGGTATCATTCCTTGACAACAAGCATAATTTTGAAACGGCGAAAAAGTAGCACAGTCGTATCCTTTGTTGATAACCTAACCTATTTCTTCGGAGTAGGTTTTTGAAATAAAATCCTCGCTTTACGTAGCTCGTTTTCTTACTTCACTCATTTGCATTGCAACTCCACATCCTGCTACATATAATACAGCCCGCCTGGGTAGTGTGGGGGTAGCGTGTCTACCTCACATTCAAAAGGTCGTGAGTTCGAATCTCGATTAAGGTGAGTTACTCGGTTAAGGCTTTTTTCGGGGTTTTCTCTTATCCTGAGAAGACGAATGTCGAGTAACTTTAAGCTCCATGGAGCCCGAGATCATTTGAGCATAATTTCGCCAATTTCATTCATCGTCCGATATGACCAACCAGGTTAAAGAACGTTAAGTTTTTTTTTTTAAACAAACATCTGGTATGCAACTATGAGGCAATTCATCAAGAACAATGTTGGTTTTTGTTTAAATTCGTCCCTTAATGTTTTTGGTCTTCTCATTTATACATTGCCAATGAATTATGTTTTTCTTATTTATGTAATTCTTTCTATATCTATGACCATTGAGCACCAATAATGGCTTACTCTTGGTAGTTTCTGTTATCTCCATAATTTTCTGAAGAACGTCAGCTAACAAGTAAACAAAGACAATGATGTGCTGATGGTCGCTACTCATTAGGCAGGTAGTGAATTACGTCACTGCCAATTACTTGAGCGAAGAGAGGATTTACCTATCGCGGCAGGTTTCCTGGAAACATTACTCTTAAATGTACCTTTGCGGAAATGTCACACAATTCTACTTCAACACAAAGTTCACTAGCGCATCTGCCATAAAGTCGTTAATTTGTCAGTAGTAGCAATTTATGTTGAATATGTAATAAAAAACGACACTAATTAAAATTATTAATGCAAATCTTTAAAATAATGTCCAAACTCAAAACTTCGCCTCCAATGTGATCATTAAAATTTTGGGCTTATGGAAAGAATACCATAGCACTGTATGCTTTAGAAGTTTGGAGATGGTTTTTTCACCCTTTTTGGGTACATCACCCTTATAAACTCCTTGGTGGAGTATCCATTTTCTTTGAAAATAGATTCGAAATGTTTATCTCGCGTTTTAAGGATTGCGGATGACATTCTTTTGCGCGGTCTGCCAACGCTTAATGACGTCATTCTGCTTGCACGGATGACGATTAGACTGTTTATGTAAACATCGATTCGTATACATTGGATGCCCTTACCACAAGTTTGGACGTTTATCATACCATAGAAGAAGAGTTGATTATTGTTTTCCGTTTCCACAGTGAATTCAATTTTCGGATTAAGACCAATTAAGTATATAAGTAAATCATTTTAATAGTTATTCCTGTAGGGCCAAGCCACAAAAATGTTGTTAACGATACTAGCATTTTTGCATTTTATGGCTATTTTAATCCCAAAATGTTCCATAAAAAGTTAGTCATTACTGGAGAAAGTGGTTTCCTAATAGCAACGCCGTGCTGTTGCTCATTAAATTGATCCTTTTCAAAGAAAGTAAGTTATAATCAGCCAATATGAAAACATTTCAAATATATGGTTAGGAAGCAGTTTCTTGAGATCATTTAAAAGTTCATTAATAGGAGACATTAGAAAAGGTGAATCAAAGCTTACTAAAATATCTGAAGGATGATAATGTGGTATCTGGTGCAGTTTATCCTAAAAGTCTTCTGAGTTTTTTATGTATGCTTTTATTTTCTATGTGGCTATAGTTTGTGCCAATGTGTGGAGTTAATAAGTTGGTGAGAAATCTCCATAGGTTCTAATCGCACTATAGGTCATAGTAGAATAAATTCTTAAGAATTTTGGTAAACCGTACAACCCAGGGTGTAAACTTTAGAAGCAGTCAATTTCTTAATACCATAAAATGTAGAATGCGGGCTTGTAGGCCATTGATAATGCCCAACGAAGTTATGGGCGAAACATAGGGTGAACTTTCCCTGTTGGACCACAGCCCAAAAGCTAGGAACCTGCATATTATGGTATGAATGCCTACCGTGAAAGTCTTAGTAGTTTTCATTTCTTTTTGGTTTTTGAATGATTTAGATTCACATACCACACGTTTAAATATTTTTATGAAAAATAAAATGCTTAGGTATCTTAAAATTTCTGCTTGTGCAAACCTCATAATTCTGAACATTTTAAAATTCTTTCAAGAGAGAGATTAAATTGTACTGCAAAAAAAGTGTAGATATACTTAAACTGAAAATTGAATTAAAAAAAAAAAGAAAACCAGAAAGAAAGAAACGAAGAAACAGAAATGTAGCGTGTACACATTACTGATGGCCCTTGTTATTGGTTTGAATTTTCAAACAAATACGTTTTTCAAGTCGTAGGTCTCTATTCGTTTTTCTCGTGGTAAGCATGGAATTTCAAAGGCATAAAATAGCTATGAGATTTTTAAAAATCGGACTATGATTGTAGGCTATTGATACCTGCAGCTAAATGTGTAAATATGTGTAATAAACCTTTGTCTCGATTAACATGAATTACCTAGAGAGAAGAATAAACTTTAGTAAACCTAGTTTATGGAAGAGTGAGCAGAGAAGTTCAGCGAATGTAGCATATGACATTTTCTTTTCTCTCCTACTATTTATAGCAGATGATTTCGACATTTTCTTTGAGGAGAGGCTAAAGCTCCCGCCAATATTAAATATGCTAATGTCCCATCGTACAAATCACTATTTAATATATTAGACTCCACCCTTTGCAGGATGTGCATTTTTCTAAGTTTTCTGAAAAACATAATGACCTTCAAACGGAACCACTTCCCTCTAACACTGGGCAATTACCATTAAACAAAAGACGACGACTAGGGGCGAGAGGAAATGTAGTAAAATCTGTTTCCTGGAGACTCTGCTTGCAAATCGAGATTCGCGCCTCAGTTAAGGAACCAATAAGTAGAAGACTTGGATACTGCGAGGGTTGGTTTCCAGCCGCACACCTCGACAGAGGGTTATCATGTTCTGAAAAATACTGTACAAGTTTCTGTACTGCAGTTCAAGAGCTATTTCCCAATTATACCATTCTTTGATTAAAATTTGTTAGCAATTATTTTCTTAAAAATAATCTTAAACTTCAAGTTATCTAACTTCAGTAGCTATGTTCTGATATAAGAAAATATTCATAGTAAAAGCTGTTCAAAACAAAAATGAAGAAAGCAAATTCTCACATATTTGTTGGCTAATAATGTGAGCACCAGAAGCTGATATACTTAATATTAGTATCAATTTGTAGAGCAAATCATCCTCTAGGGAATAGGTTGAATTTTACCGCTCCACTCTAAAGTGTATAGGATCTATTTCTTTCCTGTGAAGCATGTAGAATTCACAGTATTAAAGGCGGATGTGATTTTAGATCATGTATTAACTACCTATATAAGTGCTGCGCCTACAGTGACAACATATCAAATAAAACACGAAATTCCATTTAAACACACAAAAAGTAAAATGCACTTTCCTGACTAGTACATAGCTCTTAATTTTTAAATAGGTACTTGTTTGACTGCAGAGATAGTTGTTCAGTTTTACTGCATTGGAAGTTCATTTGATGCCATGATAAAATTGTTTCGCAAATTGTGAAATGTGCCTACAATTGTAATGTGTGCTTAGATAACACATCAATATACAATACACTGTATTTTAGAAACTCCTTCGAGGGATATGGGGAAGTGTACCCCTTCAGGTGTTAAATACAATAGTTATTTAAACGTTATCCGTTGCACCTACATGCCAATCGTACATTACATTTACCTAATTTGTCAGTACTAATAAATCATATTGCGCAACGCAACATAATATTAATGGTTCATTATAAAATAAAAACAAAGGACATAACATAAAATAAAGGTACGAATGGAGTCTTGAAGCTTCTACTCCCTGAACTTTTAACCCGATGCCGACAAGCTAACCATACCGCTAAATAATGCCACCATATGTACGCTCTATGAAATTCTGGTGTTTACGTCACGATCCACTGCGGTTTGATCAGTGGCTTGCTAACTCTTAATACGCTCTATGCTGTAGCAAAGAGTTTAGAACCCATAGCCCATAGGTTCCCTATCTTAAACTGTTTATCTTGGACCTGATAATTTGTTCGATTGAATTCTGGGACATCCTGCATACGTATGTATGTGTGTATGAATATATGTATGCTTTATGTTTGTATGTATATGTATAACTCATATTTAGATGGTCGTGAATGACGTACGTTATTTTGTGTTAGTTTAATAAGAGTCCGTATTCTCTTCTTAGTGATGCAGTACATTCCGTGTATGTATATTCAGTATCTATACAAAATATAAGTATGGTTTACAAAAAATAATCATAGCATTAAAAATCTAAACATACTATGTTCACGAAATGTCTTCCAAAATGTAGATAATTCTATTTAAAGGAAATTAGTTCTGCCTGTTTTCTAAGAACATATATTTAGTTTTGCGTTTGAATTTACTAATATTACTCTTAAACTATGCAAAAATACTGGATCAGAATACAGAAATGTTCATAAAGGATTCGAATTATGGAAAAATATTAAAGCGATCAAACTGTCCAGGAACAAATGAAAAGTGCTATAAAATGTAAAAAATAGTGTGAAAAGCGAGAGAAATATGAAACGATGATAGTAAATACTCTAAAAATGTATAAATTTGTTGCATAAATGACATAAACTATCATAAAATGTCACCAACTACTATCGAACATAAGAAAAGGGGGCAAGGAAAAGGTTAATGTTTAAAATGCACTTAAAGTGTACTTAAATATCGGCAGTATACCTTGTGACCGCTGTTGCCAAGTCCTTAAAAGAGAAGCCTACAAATACAATCATGGAGATTGAAATACCTTTTGCCTAAGGGTTTAACACAACCCTATAGTTCTGAATAGCTTAAAGTCGTAAATGCTCTGTAAGGAGACAGAAAGCACTACAAAACACTGCAAAATACTACAAAATGGCCTCAAAATGCTAAAAACTATTAAAAACACTGGAAAATACTGTAAAATATAAGCAAAACATCTGAAGAGGGCTAAAATGTATGTTTTAGAACCCTATATACCAACAAAATGATTCAAGATACATGGAAAAGAGCCAAAATGACTCATCAATACCCTGACCTACAGTCCTAAACACCCTCCAAATAATATCAAGTGTTATTAAAAGCATTCTAAGATATACAAAACGCTAAAATCACCTTAAAATCTTCCAAAATGTATGTGAAAGCATTAAAAAGGCTGATAAATAGCCCCTAAAGGTACAATGATGCTTGTAATAGTGCTAAAAAGCATTAGAAAACACTGCAAAATAATGTAAAGTGTGAGTAAACGTCTGAAAACGCCTAAAATATCGGTTTTAAGAGCCTTGAATATCTCGTGAAATAAGCTGAAAAAATGTTAAAATGCCTAATGAATACGCCCGCAACCAACGGTCCTACACCTCCCCCACTCCTTCAAATTACCTAGAATGACATTAAAAGCATTCGAAACAGCTGTCCCAGCACTCCAAAAACCTGTCAAGGGCTTATAATTTATCTGAATGCACTATTGAAAGCAAAGCAAAACACTATTAATAAAAAGAGGACTTTAAACAACACATCCCGCAATACCAAAATTTCTTAAAACGCCTCAAAAATTCTAGAAAACACCATAAAAATAGCTGATAAACAAAGCACATAACCTTGAAAGGGACCCCAAAGGACTGAAAAATATATCTAATACTTGAGGCCTAGGTTAGAAACCCTACTCCTAGAATGCCCCGTTGAATTCCCTATCTCTACTATGTATACTCACTTGCCCTAGCCCTGATCTCTCCCTAGGGTCGTTCCCACCTTGGGTCGTCCCTCTTTCCTGTGTATGCTCACTTGCCCCTGTGGCAGCTCTGTCCTATAATAACTACTCCCGTGTCTCGGCTTTCTCCCCCATAGGTCCAGTTTGACACGAAAGAACATCGGGAAAATTACAAATTAGAATGATCCACGATTAATATGTATCCAGTTCCTTGTATAAATCGATGTTTAATAATTATTAAACGAAATAACTTACATAAATGTGTAATTTTTATCTGTTGAAATTAAGAATAGCAGAAGTTTTGAAATTGTAGGATTGCTTCTGGTTTATGCCACATTCAGAAACCAATCATGTCGGAATCATAAAAAATACTCTTGGAAAACCAATTTCAACAATATCAGAGAAAAATGTTGTGTAATGAACAGAATACAGAACTCTTCTAATAACTTCATTTTAAAATATTTAAAGCCTTCATATTTATTCTTTCGGTCCGCAGTACATAAAAAATCACCAAATACTCGCAAATTGCGGAAATCCTGCTAAGATATCCGGACTGAAAATAGGTGGCATGAATATGAAAACCATCTTAACCCCAGGCTTAACATATATCGAAACATTTAAAGTCTCCTTAGTCCTCCCTTATAACAGTGTTTTTTTTTATTGTTTCCTTTATATAGCCCCCTTTAGCATCTAAGGTCATATCGGGGCTTTGCACTTGAAACAACTTTAAATCATTTTCTTTTCAAACACACAAACATTCACCCTCACATACATATTTCTAGACTCTGTGGGGCATAGGGAATAATTCTAGCTAAAGAAAAATTCCCCGCCCCAGCCGGAAATCGAACCCGGGACCTCCTGGTGAGAAGTCAGCTCGCTGACCACTCGACCACGGAGGCAGTCATAATGGTGTTTTTTTTTTTTTTTTTTTTTTTTTTTTTAATTGTTGTAGATTAGAAGAATTATAAAAATTGTTTGAGTATTTTCCTACATACGCACCAGAATATTATCTTTGACAAAAATATATAGACATTTTTTTTTGAAAAGGTCTAGAGTATTTAATTTAGGTATCACCAAGATGCCACATTCCTCATCTGGGGAATACGCTTAACACTGTTGGTGGCATTGCGCGTTATTAACTGAACGAAGTAACACAAGTTTTCAACTGCGTCTCTTGCAAGTGGCTGTGTTTATCTACATCTAGTTTAAGCAAGTGAGACCACTGAATGTTTACGGTTAGGGGAACACCATAAGAGTGGCCACACAACGCTTATTTATGAGAAACAACACCAAAAATGCTGAAGCGGTAGCAGGTGTCCACATAAGCTTAACACTCGTAAAATGAGTAAGTGATGGCGATTTTGACATCGTCTTTCTAAGAAGAATGAAACCGAAAGGAAGTAGTTTGAAGTTATTTATTGCGCCTGACTAATCGAAGTCTCCATGGGGAGAGAGGGGTGGCTCTTGAGACAGATTTTGAGGAATTAGGGACCCCGCCCTTATACTGTTTTTCACGTCAACCTTCCCTGCCTACGGCGTCAGAGCCAGTGGGGTCTGATGATACATGAAATGAAATAATTGGGAATGGAAACTTTAGAAGGAAGCGTTCCAGGCCTAAGTTTAGAATGCCCACCTCGCATTTTTTTTTCTTATTTTTGCCTTTTTTCCACTTTCCCTACATTTTCTTTATTTGTCTATTTGGTTATCTACCTTTTTTTTTTTTTTTTCACTTTCAATACACACATATACAAATTTACAAGCATACCCAAGGAGGGACTTGAACCATGCCACGATGCAGCAAAGATAGGCACTTAGGAGGTCAGAACGGAACTGAAAAAAATTCTGTACTAGGGACGATGTCCGGGCGAGATTTGAACCTGGAACATCCATGCTTTGACGAATTAAGTTCCCATTTCGGTAGGACCCAGATTGAAATTCCTGTTATTTGTGTTATTCTTTTCTTGCATGCATCTCGGGAAGTGGGTACTTCAATGAAGCATTTTTGCGTTTGCCAAATATAGAAAAATATCTTACACCTTTAAATCCTCGAATTTGAATCACAAATGTCGCTGCAATATACTTGGAACAACAGTTATGTTTATGATAATATTTTTGTTTCTCTAGATTATCTATTTTTATCATAGATATCGAACTCTTGTAGAAAATGTAGTTCTAGATAACGTTAAATATGTTTTTGTCCTTCACGACTATCAGAGCCAATTTTGGCCAAAATACTGAATGGGTTTCAGATATGAAACTGTTCTTGTAGTGACAAAAACGTAAATCTCGTTTCTGGGAAGGCACAAATAAAAGTAATCCCACAGATTTCAAACAGCGTAGCATCTTGTGCTAAAACAAAGGTTTTCTTTCTGATACTGTCTTTACAGGACTAATTATTATCTTGGTGTACACATATTACGGAACAGCATGATTACTCTGTAACGTTTTGTTCGAATGGAGTCATATATTGACTGCCAGATTCATTTTAACTAGAAATTTCCTTGTGCCATTGTTGATAACAAATTAAAATATATAACTTGCCAGAAAAATTTAAGGAACACGAGGTTCGAAATTTCAAATATCTATATTTCTGTACTCTGAAAGTGTTATTGTGATTGTATTGTTTATATGCAAATATGAACACCAACTTCAAATTGGATAAATACTTTGGAAGATATAAATTAGTCATACATTTTATCGTGTAAATTGTTGCGTAGTCAAAATATCCCACGCACCTCAAAATTTGAGAAACTTGATTAATATTTTCTGAACTTGACCTATGAACCACACACAACACTATACAGAGGTATATTTCAATAACTTTGTTTACTGAATTAATGATACCTTTTAATGTTAGAAACTTTAGTCTCTAAAGTTAATTACTTTTTATACAAATATGTTTTGAAAAATTATTGGCGTGAGGATAATTTTGCCATTTTTAATATTATAATAGAGACTTCTGCACATTCTGGGAAATTTTAGTTGTGTTTAGGCGCGTGGAACATTATCAATAGATGTGAATATGTAGTTTTGAAAAAGGTATTATATATGTAAATAACTGTAGAGGAGAGTAAAATGTTGATTTTCTATACATACCCAAACCTTTCAACAACTCTTTGTAACAAAAAAACAATTTTTGAGTTTTTGACCAATTATTTATAATCAAAATTTCACCGCCAGTATCCCTTAAACATTCTGGGATCATGTTGGGAAAAAGTTTGTCACATATAATGATGGGACCCTGATTCCATCAATACCTCGATACTCGGTGGTATTGAAGTAGGCATGTTTAGTACTTTGAGATAAACCTTCAATAATCTCTCATTACTTTTAAAAGTTAAGTTTTGTGCTACTAAAAGTTGTTGTCTTCAACTTTATGCTAGATAAGGAGTAAAGATTTCACGTTATTGTCTCGCATGTGTTTGTCACTATGAGTTGCTGGAATGAAGTGTTTGATAGACGTTGTGCCATTTTCTTGTGGGTGAATGAATTCAACATAGCATTGAGTCTTGTATCTAAATAAACCGTGCAAAATAATGGGGGAAGGATTAGAGATACTCATGCAACATGCGCTGTTAACTCATTTGTGAACAAAGCTGTTATAGCTGACATATGAAGTCCCCGAAGTATCCGACCTAACAAAGCAAGCACAAACATTTGGGGGGAAACATCTTTATTTCTCTACATAGTCTCCTTTCAGCTCGATACACTTTTCCCAGCAATGTTAAATAGCTTCGATACCTGTTTATGGTGCAAACTATCGAGGTCTGCAAAATAGCCATGAACTGCAGACTTCACATCTTCATTGTTGGCAAATCTTCTACCACCAAACAATTTCTTCAAGTTTGGAAACAAAAAATAATCAGAGGGGACTAAATCTGGCAAATAGGGTGCATGAGGAAGCAATTCGAACTTTAACTCATTGATTTTGGCCATGGCGATTATGGACGTGTGAAGTGGTGCATTGTCTTGATGAAACAAAACTTTCTTTTCCTCTAAATGCGGCCGTTTTTTCCTCGATTTCATCTCTCAAACGCTGTAACAAGTTCGCATAATATTCACCATTGATTAATTTTTCTTTTTTGAGATACTCAATCAACATTATCTCGCGTGCGTCTCAGAAAACTGAGGCAATTACCTTGCCTGCATATGGAACTGTTTTTGCCTTCTTTGGAGCCCATTTTCCCCTTCCAATCCACTTTTTGATTGTTTCTTCGTCTCATGTGTGAAGAATTGATGCAAAAACTGAGCTTTATTGCAGTGAAACATTCCCAAACACTCGACTGAAACATCTTCACAACGCTGTTTTTGTTCTATTAGGAGCAAACGCGACACCCACCCTGCACACAACTTTCTCATATTCAAAATTTCAATCAGTATGCGATGTACCGAACTTTTTGAAATGCCTGCAATGTATGCTAGCTCGCGCACTTTCAGTCGACGGTATCCAATACCGTTTTGTGGATTTTCTTTGAAACTTATGGACTGGTAACCTCATTTGGTTGATCACTGCGATGTTCGTCTTGGCAGCTTGTACGGCCGCGCTTAAACACTGCCACCTAATATTTTACTGTTGTAAACTAAGGACCAGACTCCCCCAAAGTAGAATCTAGCTCGGCTTTCATATTAGTTGGCCTAAAACCTTTCAAATGCAAGTACTGTATCACATAACGATGAACAGTTTTATCCATGCTTACAAATTGGCTGAGAGCATTCACTAATGATGGGTGCCAAACAAATGCTAAACAATGTAAAATCGTCAAACTTCAAGTTTAAGCATTCTAAGTTTGGTACCTTTTACCATTGTTGTTGATTGAAACAACAAACGCTAATTATACGCCAGGTCAGGTACTTCTGGGACAGCCACTGTACTTCAAGTTTCTTCAATATTTAGGTTAGTTTGATGACTCATTCTCTGGCTCTATGTAGATTTATGAGGGTGGTTTGACAAGGCTGGTAAATTTCCATGAAAGACAGGAACATATTTTTTGCGGTTTCATGGTTGGTATGCTTGATTATTCAAAATATCGTATAAAAATTCAACAATATACAACGTAGAGTTCATTGCTGACAACGATCTGAATTGTCAATGTGTCGACTGCAATTGAAAATGGAGCAAACCGAATTTCGTGCTGTTGTTAAACATTTTCATTTGATGGATTGGGTTGCTGCACAAATCAAAACACAAGTGGATGGAGTTTACGCAGCCTCTCCACCATCTCTGAAGGCCATTTACTTTTGGATTAATGAATTTAAATGTGGTCGGACAGGTACAAAGCGTGCTCTAGCTGTCTAATCCGGCTTTAGGACGCTCTTTTTACGCTTATTTGCCCCTTTATATATGCAAAGTCCCCACATTTATTGGAAAATTGATTTAAGGGACACAACAAATTCGTAATTATAA
Source organism: Hymenopus coronatus (assembly GCA_030762935.1). Classification (NCBI taxonomy): domain Eukaryota; kingdom Metazoa; phylum Arthropoda; class Insecta; order Mantodea; family Hymenopodidae; genus Hymenopus; species Hymenopus coronatus. Next base: position 35,781 of record JAUKNX010000250.1, on the reverse strand, counting down.
TTTATTTAAAAAAAAACCATATACCCTTCTTACCGAAATAAATTAGTTATCCAGTCGTTTTATAAGCTTTTAATACACAGTATACATATTACGCATTGGTTCTTCTTTTAAGTGCTTAAAGCCCGCTTTAATACACAGGGCGCCGCAGTCGATGATAATGATAATGCATGTAATGAAGATGGAGCACCGGTGGAATGTCACAGCGGAGTAAACAGCTGCGAGTGCCTTACTTAAGTTTAAAGGAGAACAGTTGGAGCACCGGAACGACAGTCGTGTGTTGTGGATGTTACTCTCGTGTTTCTACGGGGGAAGGGAAATCGCTTCCAATATTACGCTATCAACCTGGTAACAACTGTTTACACCTAATATTCTTGTATCCACTCATTTCCGACATTGTTCCCTCGTTTCCTTTATCACTGCGTTCATTCTGTTGTACCGGCTGACAGTCATGACCGAAAGGCCCTGACTGCCACCCGGGGAGATAAGGAGGGTTCCATTAGTAGTTAAAGCGGGCGTTAAACACTACCCAAAAAAAAAAAAAAAAAAAAAAAGGAGGGTTCAGGAGGGAGTCTAGGATTTCTTTTTTATCTTCTCGGATTGTGTTTGGAATTGTATCTTAGAGGGGGAAAAGTCTCGTTTGGTCTTTGGGGTGAGTTGTGTTGTTCATATTATTGGAGGAGCTGTGCCAATGTCGGTGTAATGAAGGGAGCCAAAGTTATGTCAGTCTGGATGTTGGTGGACGTTTTGCAGGCTGGAGCTGGTGTTGGCTGTTGAAGAGCAGCCTCAATCCGGGCTAGTTTCCGGTAGAATTTTTTGGTGTGGTCAGGTGGTTGGTTTAAAATCAAGTGTGTCGTCAATTTTTGGAGGCCTTCGTCCAGAGATGTCTGTATCTCGGCGGTGGTGCGTAGCTGCAAAGTGCAGCTGGGAACGAAGGTCTCCAGTGTAGATGCGGTGGCGACGGTGGCTTCCTGAACGTCGTGGAGTTCTGCCTCTAGGTTGTGGAGGCAGCGCAAGGATGCGTCCTGGGCGGCGGTGGTGGTGGTGATGGTGGATAGGGTTTCCTCTATCAAGGTCATTCCGGAGCTAAGTTCTCGGATCTGCGTGTTCAGATCCTGGATGGCATCCAGAATGGCCTTGTCTGCTGCGGCGGCTTGTGGTAGAGGTGCCTGTGGAGTGGTAGCGGCGGCAGGCAGGGGATGGTTAAAGTTGATGTCTTCTGTGTGCGTAGAGGTGGTGGTTGTTGTGGTCCTCGTAGTTTCGGTTAAGGGCGTGGCGGCGGAGGCTGGTGACAAGTGTTGAAGGCGGTAACTGCGAGGGTAATAAGGGCACTGCGCCTGTACTGTGAAGTGGCGCAGTACCTAAATCGTGGGCTGCGCATTCAGCAGTCAGTCTAGGCGCCCCACAGTAGTGGCACCGTGGGGGCTCGGCGCAGGTGTCAACGGTGTGGCCGAATGCGCGGCAGCGGGGCATGGTGAGTGTCGGGGTTCTCGGCTAGCCTCGATACTTAGGCGCCGCCCAAACGTGGGGAGGCCCTCGCGCAAGGCAGCATTGAGATCACCGGCCACGGCACAATCCGCACTAGATGGGACATCCCCCTGGCGGATATTATCCTTGTGGCCCTCATTACTGAGGGTCATCTCTGGCGTGCTGCGGCGGTGATGCGCCTAGATGTACACCCCAGATAACAGCACTGTACCTCTCGAGGAGTAGCGGCGGTGGCGGCAGATGCTCTGGAGGCGTCGGTGCTGCGTTGTAAGCTACGTCGGTGGTGGCTGGAGGCTCTGGTGCTGAGGTGGTCTCGGGAGTAGAACCGGCATTTGCAGGGCTTCGTCGGTGGTGGCTCATTCTACGGCGGCTGAAGGCGCTTGGGTGGCAGTACAGTCTGCCACGATGGCCGCGTTGCTGCGGCCTCGGCGGTTGCTGCTGAGGCACCCTGCTTCCGTTTCTTCTTGCTCATGTTCCCCTGCGGCGGTCACCTTCAGGTGTGAGGAATGTTTTTTTTTTTTTTTTTTGTAGTTCCAAGTGGAGGGGGAAAATCCACCTTAAGGACTAACCCGGGCTGGCATACCCGGAGCGTCGGGGTCTCCCAGAGTGGGCCTACCGACTAAAAAACCCTCCACCGGTATTGGAAAGTAAGGATGCTGCGGTACCGCTGTTGCACCCGCGCAGTCAAAGGTAAAGGTGAACTGGCACGCTGTGCGGCCGCCAGGGGAGACGGTTCTGCTAGCAGACCGGCTTGACCGAGGCCCAGCCGGCCCCCTTAGCGAAGTATAATTGATGAATTGAGGAAATTGTAGGTGGTTAGGATTTGTTGGTGAAACATGGGATTGGGAGTGCAGGGAGAGCTGCCACTCTCTCCCTGTTGTGATGATGTCGGTACTACCGGTTCTTCCTTCCCCTGGGGGTCAGACTGGTAGCGCTGTAGGTGAGGATGTCACAGCTGATTCCTTTCTGAAGGTCATGTAGTTGCTAGGAGATGGACTGGAGTAGTTGACGTTGCTGCTCTCGGACACCCACGGCCGAAGACTCAAGAGACTCCAGCCGCGAGCTCCGGTCGTCGCTGTCCTCGGCAGGTGGCTCTCTATGCGATCCAACTGGCGCTGGACAGACGCAAGCACCTCGCCATGATCACCTGCAACACGTTTTGAATCCTGGTGCTTGGCCTCCAGTGCCGCGAGTCGTTCATTGGTTACCCTCTGAAGTTCCTCGAGACGGAGGCCGAGTTGGTGTGTAGCCGTCAGCATGGCGGCGATGTGCTGCTGGATGGAGTTCACGGTGTCCTTCAGGAAGGTATCCATTGGTGGAGAGATGAGTTGTCAGGTGAAGCGTTTGGTGAAGAGTTGATTGGTGGTGAAGTTAGATGGTGCTGCTGTGGCTGATGTGGAGGTGAAGCCCTGCTCCGGGGATACAGGGGGCACTTGGCTTGTCCTGTGTAGTGCGAGTTCCCGGGGCAGGTAGCGCAGTAGCGGCGACGACGGCGCAGATCATGATTGGAGCAAGCAGCTGTGAGCAGGCTTGCCCCACAGTAATGGCACCTAGGTGCGGCGTGGCAATTCTCCGAACGATGTCCGAAGCTGCAGCAGCGTCGGCAGGGGACCGGACGTTCGCTTCTGCTAGCCTCTCCACGTAGCTGTTGCCCTAACAGGGGCAGGCGTGCTGTCAAGGCAGCTTCAGGCGCGGACCCCAGGTGGAGGCGGACCAGCGATGTGGGTCCCCGAGGTGATGATATGCGGTTGTCCTTTACTGCAGAGGGCCAAAGGCGGCGTGCGGCATCCAGTACGAAGCGGGATGGAAGGTCCCTCGGGACCCCTATGACGACCACTGTATGACGGCCATTATGGTGACTTGGTGTCAGTGTGGTGCCCTGCTCCAGCGGAGAGTGATGCTGAACTAGAATTTGATGCATGGTTCCGGTGTGGCGGCGGAGAGGGCCGGGCCTGTTCCCGGTTGGGTCCCGGCACGGCGGCGGAAGCAGTCGGCGGTTGGGGCCGTGCCGTTTCCCGGCTGGGTGCCGGCACGGCGGCGGAGGTTGTCGGTGGATGGGGCCGGGCCGGTTTCCTACTGGGTTCCGGTACGGCGGCGATGTCTCTTGTCGGAAGAGTTACCTGCTCCAGTACGGTAGTTTTTTTTTATTGATTATGGGGGAAAAGGCAACTGACGCCCTAACCCCAGGCAAGCCTGGGAGTGTGAGGCTCCCCACCCTGGACTCGAACCAGGGCGGCACTGCTCACAAAAAAACCCCACCGGAAGTAGGAGGCCCGTGCCTGTCTGGTGCAGTACCGCATTAAGCACCTGCGCATTTCTAGTGATAATGAATGCTGCCTGCCAGTGGCAGTAACGGCGAGTGATAGTGAAATTAGCCAGTGGACACACATGACTTGCGCCCTGAGTGCCCCTCTAGAGAAGTGGTTGGTGAAGATGAATGGTGATTTTCGGTGAATTTACTCAGTATTCTGAGTGGATCTGCTGGTGTTTTCGGAGTCGTCGTCCTTGCTGGAACCTGGATAAAGCGTCTCTTGAAATTGGAGTTGTGTATAACGGGTGTGATATGGAAACTGGTCGGCGGAATGGTGCTGCTGATTTGTGTGGTCCTGCTGAAGCTGCGCTTGGACACTGGTTATCCGGTTTGACAGCTCAGCGGTGGAGGACTGTAGAGTGGAGATGGCGGCGGTGGTTGCAGCTTGTAGGTCCAGCAGCTTCCTGGAGATGACGCTGATGAAGGCCTCTTCTAACGCAGCTAAGCGAGCGCCGATATTCAGCATCTCCGCATGAAGTTCCTGAATGGCATCCCGCGTCGCTGCGTCAATAGTGGTGTGGCGTCTGAGTGTTGGGTCTGCGGTGATCGTACTGGCTGCGGAGTGGTGCGCCCGTCCCTCGGGTAAAGGGGACACTGGGCCTGGCTAGTGAAGTGTCCGGTGCCACGGCAGGTGGCACAGAACCGGCGACAGCGGCGGAGATCTTGCCCAGTGCACTGCGTTGTCAAGACGTTGGTCCCACAGTAATGGCACCGCGGCGCTGAAGTGCAGGCGTCTTGGCTGTGCCCGAAGGCAAAGCAGCGGCGGCAGGGCCGTTGGCGTTCCTGTCGGCTTGCTTCGACTGGCAGAAGTCGCCCTAATACGGGCAACCCTGACGCCAAAGCAGCTTCAAAGTCAGCCGGGTCCATAAGCTCCACTCTTACCAACGGAGTTGGCCCCCGGTCGCAGAAAATGCGGGTGGCCCTCAAGCATGAAGGCCACTGCGACTGCGAGCAGATGCCGGGTGGAAAGGTCCCGAGGGACCCCCCGTACCACCGCACTGAATCGGGGCGGCAGTTTGAAGCTCGGCGGAGACGGTGATGTAGGTAGCAGCAACTCTGGTCGCAGTTGCGGCAAAGCTACACTGGCGACTGGCGGCGAAAGGAAGTTTGCCTCAGCCGGTGGAGACGGAGGTACTGCATCCTCGGCGACTGCTGGGGGAGTAATGCTGAGTGCTGCCGTAGCAGCGTCGGTTCTGCGCTGCCTCTTCTTCACCATTGTGTGTGTCGAGAGAAGGTCACTTTTTTTATTTATTTATTTATTTATTTTTTTTTTTGGAAAGGGGAGACAGAGAGAGTTGGAAGGTAGAAAGAATGGCTTATTTCGCCATTGGGTGAAGTGCGGTTTTGGGATGGGAAGTATCGGATTCAAAGGAGGTGTCAGGGTATAGGGAGATTCCGCTGAGCACCCTCGTAATTGCGGCGGTTAGCTGCTGGCCGAATTGGCGGCTCAGCAGAAGGTAGCGGTAGTTCAGAGTGACAGTCATGACCGAAGCCCTGGCTGCCACCCGGGGAGTAAAGGAAGGTTTGATAAGAGAACAAGGTGTCTTTAGTTTCTGTTTATTTGGTTTTTATTAATATAGGCTTTGTTGTTGGTGTGCTGTTTTTTGGGGGCTTGTCGCAGGGGAGTGAAATTTTCGTTGAGTCGGTCCAGGTCGTTGGTTGGTTGTTGTGAAGTACTGTGATGAAGTGTTGTCAGTAAGTGAAGGGGAAATTAAGGGCAAAAAGGTCAGGGCAGTCTGTGAGGTTGTGTCCGTAGTCTGTCTGCTAGTTCGTGGGTTTTTGGTGGCGTCAGCATTACTGGTCAGTAGTCTGTTGTTTACTGCTGAGGTCAGGCTGGTAAGGCTGTCGTCGAGTGATGTCTTTGTGGCCGCTGCATTCAGTTGTGTGGTGCAGCTGGTGGCGAAGTTCCGTAGTGTGGTTGCGGTGGCAACGGTTGTCTGTTGGAGGTCCTGGACTCTGGCCTCAATAATGTGTAGTCTCCGGGGTAGTGTGGCGTGTGTCTCGGCAATAGCGGTGGTGACGGCAGACAGCGCCTCCTCTAGTAATGCCAGTCGGGCGCTGATGTGCAGGATCTCGGAATGAAGGTCCTGCACGGCATCCTTAATGGCATTGTCAGTTGGCGCTTCTGGTGCTGGTTGCGGTGGAGTGTTGGTGATGAACTTGTAGTGTCTGCTGGAGGTGATGCGGTGGTGACTGGTCTTGGATGTGGTGGTCGGCGTCTGTTTGGTTGGAGCGGGCGCTGCGCTTGCCCCGTGAAATGGCCGAAATCATCACACGTCGCACAGTACCTGCGGCGGCGACGAAGGTTATTCGGTGCATTCGGCAGTGAGGCTGCGGTAGCCACAGTAGTGGCAGCGCGGTGCAGCACTGCAAGCTTCAGCGGTGTGGCCGAATGCACAGCAGCGGCGACAGGGGAGCTGGCGACTACCTCTGCTAGCATCGACTGTGTGACGGCGCCCACAAAAGAGCAGACCGTCAGTCAAGGCTGCCGTGTAGTCAACTGGGTCGGCGAGTTCTAGGCGGAACAACGGTGTTGGGACCCTCGAACTTGTGATGCGGGAAGCCCGTATCACTGAGGGCCACTGGTGGCGAGCTGCTGCGGTGATGATGCGGTGGGGGAGGTCCCGCGGAACTCCCGGGATCACCGCGCTGTGCCTCGCAGGAGGCACAGGTTGGCTGGACTGCGGCGGCTGAATTGAGTAAGGCTCGGTCGGAGTGGCGGTGGTTTGTAGTAGTCCGGCCAACGGCAGTGGATCCAATTTCGGCGTGGCGGTGATGGCATCCGGTTTGGAAGTGGTGAATGTGACACTTCCGCTTGTTACCGGAGTTTGTGTGTGCTGCGGTATCTGAGATGATGGAGTTGGAGCAGGATCTGAGGTTGTAATAGCTGGAGTTGCCCGGCCAGAGCGGGAGCTAAAATAGGGGAAACCGTCCAAAACGCGCTGCCGTTCCTTGGCGAAGTCGGCGGCGACTCACCATGTTCAGGTGAGGATGCCGGTGAGGTTGCGGCGGTAATCTTCTGCTTGCGGCGACCTTTCTTCTTCGTCATCTCGGCGAGTTCGTCCCCGGTCCGAGAGAAGTTTTTTTTGTTTTATTTTTAGTTTCAAGTGGAGGGGAAAAATCCACCTTAAGGACTAACCCGGGCTGGCATGCCCGGAGTGTGGGGTTTCCCAGAGTGGGCCTACCGACTAAAAAACCCCTCCACCGGTATTTGAAGGTAATGATGCTGCGGTACCGCTGTTGCACCCGCGCAGTCGAAGGTAAAGGTGAACTGGCCCGCTGTGCGGCCGCCAGGGGAGAGGGTTGTGCTAGTAGACCGATTTGACCGAGGCCCAGCCGGCCCCCGTAACGAATTATAGGTGAGGAGTTGAGGAAATTGTGGGTGGTTGGGAATTGTTGGTGAAACATGGGATTGGGAGTGCAGGGAGAGCTGCCACTATCTGCCTGTGGTGATGATGTCGGTACTACCGGTTCTTCCTTCCCCTGGGGGCTGGACCAGTAGCGATGTAGGCGAGAATGTCAGTGGTAAGTCCTGTCTGAAGGTCGTGTAGTTCTTTGGATATGGATTGATGTAGTTGGTACTGCAGCTCTCGGACACCCACGACCGAACCCTCAAGAGACCCCAGCCGCGGGCACTGGTCGTCGCTGTCCTCGGCAGGTGGATGGACGAGGTGGCTCTGTATGCGGTCCAGCTGGCGCTGGATAGACGCAAGCACCGCGCCATTATCACCTGCAACACGATCAGAGTCCTGGTGCTTAGCCTCCAATGCTGCGAGTCGTTCGTTGGTTTCCCTCTGAATTTCCTCGAGACGGAGGCCGAGTTGGTGTGTAGCTGCCTGGATGGTGGCGATGTGCTGCTGGATGGAGTCCACGGCGTCCTTTAGGAAGGTGTCCGTCGGTGAAGAGTTTACTGGTGAAGTGTTTGGTGTAGAGTCTGGTGATGGTGATGGTTGGTGGTGCTGCTGTGTCTTTTGTGGAGGTGAATGCCTACTCCGGGGATACAGGGGGCATGTGGCTTGCCCTGTGTAGTGCGGGTTCCCGGAGCAGTTAGCGCAGTAGCGGCGTCGATGGCGCAGATCATGGTTGGAGGAAGCGGCTGTAAGCGAGCTTGCCCCACAGTAGTGGCACCTAGGTGCGGCGTGGCAATCCTCCGAATAATGACCGTAGGTGCAGCAGCGTCGGCAGGGGACCGGACGTTCACTTCTGCTAGCATCGACACGTAGCTGTTGCCCTAACAGGGGCAGGCGTGATGTCAATGCAGCTTCGGCTTCAGGCGCGGACCCCAGGTGGAGGCGGACCAGCAATGTGGGTCCCAGAGGTGACGAGATGCGGTTGGCCTTTACTGCAGAGGGCCAAAGGCGGCGTGCGGCATCCAGCACGAAGCGGGATGGAAAGTCCCTCGGGACCCCTATGCCGCCCACTGTAAGATGGCCATCATGGTGCGTTGGTGTTGGAGTGGTGCCCTGCTCCAGCGGAGCAACAAGCAAGGCGGAGAGTGAGGTTGGAGGCGGTGAAGAAGGCCGGACCGATTCCCGGTTGGGTTCCGGTACGGCGGCGGAGGCGGTCGGCGGTTGGGGCCGGGCCGGTTCCCGATTGGGTTCCGGCACGGCGGCGGAGGCAGTCGGCGGCTTGGGCCGGGCCGGTTCCCGGTTGGGTGCCGGCACGGCGGCGGAGGCTGTCGGCGGATGAGGCAGGGCCGGTTTCCTATTGGGTACCGGTGCGGCGGCGATGTGTGCTGTCTGCTCCATAATGGTAAGTGGCGTGGCAGGAGGCGGCGTAGTAAGAGGGGCGGAAGGCGTCTCCATGATCTGCAGCAAGGCGGCCAGTGGACACACATGACTTGCGCCCTGAGTGCCCCTCTGGAGAAGTGGTTGGTGAAGATGAATGGTGATTTTCGGTGAATTTACTCAGTGTTCTGAGTGGATCTGCTGGTGTTTTCGGAGTCGTCGTCTTTGCTGGAACATGGATAAAGCGTCTGTTGAAATTGGAGTTGTGTATAGCGGGTTGTTGTATGGAAACTGGTCGGCGGAATGGTGCTGCTGAGTTGGATAGTCCTGCTGTAGCTACGCTTGGACACTGGCTAGCCGGTTGGACAGCTCAGCGGTGGAGGACTGTAGAGTGGAGATGGCGGCGGTGGTGGCAGCTTGCAGGTCCAGCAGCTTCCTGGAGATGACGCTGGTGAAGGCCTCTTCTAACGCAGCTAAGCGAGCGCTGATATTCAGGATCTCCGCATGAAGGTCCTGCATGGCATCCCGCGTCGCTGTGTCAATAGAAGCTGGAGGTGGTGTGGCGTCTGTGTGTTGGGTCTGCGGTGATCGTACTGGCTGCGGAGTGGTGCGCCCGTCCCTCGGGTAAAGGGGACACGGCCTGTCCAGTAAAGTGTCCTGTGCCACGGCAGATGGCACAGAACCGGCGACGGCGGCGGAGATCATGCCCTGTGCAGTGCGTCGTCAAGACGCTGGTCCCACAGTAATGGCACCGCGGCGCTGAAGTGCAGGCGTCTTGGCTGTGCCCGAAGGCGCAGCAGCGGCGGCAGGGCCGGTGGCTTTCCTGTCTGCTTACTTCGATTGGCAGTAGTCGCCCTAATAAGGGCAACCCTGACGTCAAAGCATCTTCAAAGTCAGCCGGGTCCTAAAGCTCCACTCTTAACAACGGAGTTGGCCCCCGGTCGCAGAAAATGCGGGTGGCCCTCAAGCATGAAGGCCACCGCGACTGCGCGGCGGTGAGTAGATGCCGGGTGGAAAGGTCCCGAGGGACCCCCCGTACCACGGCACTGAACCGGGGCGGCGGTGTGGAGCTCGGCGGAGATGGTGTTGTAGGCAGCGGCAACTGCGGTGGCAGTTGCGGCGAAGCTGCGCTGGCGACTGGCGGCGAAAGGAAGTTTGCCTCAGCCGGCGGAGACGGAGGTACTCCATCCTCGGCGACTGCCGGGGGAGTAGTGATGAGTGCTGCTGTAGCAGCGGCGGTTCGGTGCTGTCTCTTCTTCACCATCGTGTGTCGAGAGAAGTAGTCTCCGAAGTCCCCCCAGAGAAGTTTTTTTTTTTTTTTTAGTTTCAAGTGGAGGGGAAAAATCCAGCTTAAGGACTAAACCGGGCTGGCATGCCCGGAGTGTCGGTGTCTCCCAGAATGGGCCTACCGACTAAAAAAACCCCTCCAACGGTATTAGAAGGTAAGGATGCTGCGGTACCGCTGTTGAACCCGCGCAGTAAAAGGTAAAGATGAACTGGCCCACTGTGCGGCCGCCAGGGGAGAGGGTTGTGCTAGTAGACCGGCTTGACGGAGGCCCAGCCGGCCCCCGTAGCGAATTATAGGTGAGGAGTTGAGGAAATTGTGGGTGGTTGGGAATTGTTGGTGAAAACATGGGATTGGGAGTGCAGGGAGAGCTGCCACTCTCTCCCTGTGGTGATGATGTCGGTACTACCGGTTCTTCCTTCCCCTGGGGGTTGAACCGGTAGCGATGTAGGCGAGAATGTCAGTGGTAAGTCCTGTCTGAAGGTCGTGTAGTTGTTTGGATATGGAATTATGAAGTTGGTGCTGCAGCTCTCGGACACCCACGACCGAAGCCTCAAGAGACCCCAGCCGCGGGCACTGGTCGTCGCTGTCCTCGGCAGGTGGATGGACGAGGTGGCTCTCAATGCGGTCCAGCTGGCGCTGGATAGACGCAAACACCGCGCCATTATCACCTGCAACACGATCAGAGTCCTGGTGCTTGGCCTCCAATGCTGCGAGTCGTTCGTTGGTTTCCCTCTGAAGTTCCTCGAAACGGAGACCGAGTTGGTGTGTAGCCGCCTGGATGGCGGCGATGTTCAGCTGTATGGAGTCTACGGCGTCCTGCAGAAAGGTGTCCGTCGGTGAAGAGTTTACTGGTGAAGTGTTCGGTGTAGAGTCTAGTGATGGTGATGGTTGGTGGTGCTGCTGTGGCTTTAGGAGGTGAAGGCCTACTCCGGGGATACAGGGGGCACGTGGCTTGCCCTGTGTAGTGCGAGTTCCCGGAGCAGGTAGCGCAGTAGCGGCGTCGACGGTGCAGATCATGGTTGGAGCAAGCGGCTGTACGCGAGCTTGCCCCACAGTAGTGGCACTTAGGTGCGGCGTGGCAATCCTCCGAACGATGTCCGTAGGTGCAGCAGCGTCGGCAGGGGACCGGACGTTCGCTTCTGCTAGCCTCGACACATAGCTGTTGCCCTAAGAAGGGCAGGCGTGATGTCAAGGCAGCTTCGGCTTCAGGCGCGGACCCCAGGTGGAGGCGGACCAACGACGTGGGTCCCCGAGGTGATGTGATGCGGTTGGCCTTTACTGCAGAGGGCCAAAGGCGGCGTGCGGCATCCAGCACGAAGCGGGATGGAAGGTCCCTCGGGACCCCTATGACGACCACTGTAAGGTGGCCAGCATGGTATGTTGAAGGCGGCGAAGAAGGCCGGACAGATTCCCGGGTGGGTTCCGGTACGGCGGTGGAGGAGGTCGGCCGTTGGGGCCGGGCCGGTTCCCGGTTGGGTTCCGGCACGGCGGCGGAGGCAGTCGGCGGCTTGGGCCGGGCCGGTTCCCGGTTGGGTGCCTGCACGGCGGCGGAGGCTGTCGGCGGATGAGGCCGGGCCGGTTTCCTACTGGATACCGGTGCGGCGGCGATGTGTGCTGTCTGCTCCATAACGGTAGGTGGCGTGGCAGGAGGCGGCTTAGTAAGTGGGGCTGAAGGCGTCACGACGCACCAGCGCCCACTGACTACTGGCATGTTTGTTCTTCCGTCGCAGTGCGAGCTCTTCTTTGCTAGCGGTGCGGTAGTAGGCCATGCCTGCGTCGAAAGCTGCCCTTGTCGCTGGATCCATCTTTAAGAGTCGAAGTCCAAGAGCCGTCCCACCCAACGAGTTCCCTCCTATTTTATACCATCAGCACGGACCAATTAGAAGATCACGTGACTAAGTCCTTGAGATTTCATAGATTTGCTGTGCTTGCTGTTCGAATTAATTCTTATATTTAATGTATTTAATTGTTTTATTAAGGTGAATAATACATCAGACGCTGGTTTTTGCCTGTTTTTAATAAATGTTATAGTTTTATACACTTTTATCTCATAAATCCATGAATTATCATTTAATCGAGGATAAAGCATATAACATTGAAATTTCATCACTTATTTCCAGCTATTATTTCTCATAAATACCGTTCGTAAGGTTAACACATCTGTAAACTTTTCCCCTAAAACCGGTTTTCATGTTTTATCCTAAGGTGTGTTCTTCCCAGTCTCATATTATGTCGATGTTCTAAAACGTCAGTTTACAGCATGTCAAGGAGAGCACGTCAATTGTGTTCAGACGTGCTCTCCTTCCTCACCAAGCAGGATAGAATGATAACAGCCAGACCAAGTATAAACACTTTGCCCCGATAGTATAGGACATCCATATTTTTAGAGGTCTTAAGAAGTTAAATTATATGTCAGATCATATTTTTGTCTGTTTTGATAGTTTTTTCTTTTATACACCTTCATACGAATAAATCCACACATTTTTCATTTAAACTTGTATTTTCCATGTAAAGTTGGAAGTCTCTCATTTATTTTTCCTAATATTTCATTATAAAGGGCATCCAACAGGCTAGCGCATCTACCTTTCCCTAAAATATCCGGTTTAGCCATATTTTCACTTAGTTTTAGGTCTACGCTTATATTAATCGCTAGTAGCTCAGGGTAGCATTTAGGCACACCCCTATCGGTTCAAGCATTATTTAATCCAGTTATTTCGAATTTTGAGATGGAATACAATACCTACTCTGCCTGCTATGTACATTACGTAATGCAGAGGAAGTAAAACGTTCAACACTATTACTCATGTTTTAACAAATCTCGCTCCCTCACGCTATGAGGGTGAACAAGATTACTATACTCAAGGTTAATCATTTCCAAAGATATTATGTTTTCACCGCAACGCGATATCCGGTTATCGCTTTTATTTTCGTTTATTTTTAAGTATCCGCTTACTTTAAACCGCATAGAGCCCCTAGGATAGCATCTTAGGCATACTCCTTTCGGTTCAGGAATTATTTCATTCAGGTGGATTTTATTCAAGTTTTGTGTATTCGAAGCCCAGTCTGCAAGGATAAGGTTGTTGTGTTTGCTTAATTCAGCACGCCAAATGCATTCAGATACGCATTCCACGGGTTATTCAGCTTTAAAAAGCTCCAAAGCATATGAAATCCTAAACAGTCCTGTCATGAAAGGACGGGAATCGAACCCGTGTTCTTTTTATAAAGTTATTATCCGGAATAATATCCCAGTAATTCCACCTTAATGTGTATATTTATTTAAACTATATGAAACACTTAGTTTTAAGAGTTATAAAAAATGGGCCGAAGTTTAGCTTCGAACAAAGCCCCTAATGATATCTATTTGTATTTGTATCAGTATTTAAGAACAGAGGGGACAGCTGTTTTCCGTTTAATTCGCTCTCCCTATGTTATTTCTTATAGGAGTTATTCACCCATGGAATTAAAGTCCATTCAGTTAGGGATCGAGACGCGGTCCTTTAGGCTATGAAATGCTTATAATCTTAAATGCATATGCTAAATGCATAATTATGCTCTTTTCCCCGTTAATTTCGATTCAATAGTTGAGGGATACGCCAGAATCTTAAAATGACTTCGAAAGTTATAAATTCGAACCAAGGACCTGCAATCAAATTTATTCCCTCGCGTAATATTACCTGTGTTGGAAGCTTTGTCCCGTCTCAGTATGGTTAATAGTTCCTGAGATAATCGTTTTTGAGTTATCGTGTTCACAGACACACGGACACGCGGACACACACACACACACACACACACACACACACACACACACACACACACACACGGACCTTTTTGTGAAAATGCTTTTTTTTTGGATATTGGGGACCCTAAAACATATATTTCCGGTGAAATCTCGGTATCGAATTTTTGGTGGAGTGCAATACACTATGTACATAGTGCGTATGGAGAAAGTAAAAATTCCAGCTCGATTTATAACAACAAATGGCAATGTACCTATGTGAATCACGCCTGCCCCCCCCCCCTTTCTTTGGTTTTCATGTAATGAAAAGTACAATGTGACAGTATTTGCAATGCTTTTTTGTCCTATTTAAGACAAGTATAATGTTATAAATTTAATTACAGTGAAAATTAAGTGAAAAGAAGAGAAAATTTTCCCCACACTTGCCTTTAGAAAATCACATTACCACACACACATCCCCAATATTTTTGCCCATGACTTGCACTACCAGGCGGTCCACCAGCTCCTTATTTCACGTGTTCATACGATAAAAGACGGGCAATTAGAAGCGTAATAATATTAATGATGATACAGTAAAACACTGCTCTCGTGTAAGGGTATCTTTCTTTACGATGTTTTAATTTATTCGGCAAAACGTATACTGCAAACGTGAAATGCGGCGCTGTTGAGCCACCTGATATAGGAACGAAAGAAAATTATAAACTACCTTACAGCTCTTGAGAATTACCAGGCCATTTTGAGCTATTTACGTATAACTTATCTCGATAAATGATTGCACAATTATGCACATTATACATAAAACTGAAATACAAACTGTGTATGGTACTTGATAATCTGAATGTATATAAAATATAATCTGTATAGAGGGCCAACCTAGGAAAGTTTATCCCGGTTACCTTCTCTCTAAACTATGCGTGGGCCATTTTTTTTAAATTGTATTGAAAACATTAATGATTGAGCACTTTGAGGTGTTTCCTTTGTGAAACACACAATACACTTTTAAACATACTACAGATATATTAAACAAAAATATCTGCTTTATTTAATTTAATTGACTTTTTCTTCCTATTCTGCACTAAATAATTCTTACAGAAGCTTATTGTTCTGCATACTTCATGCTATCCGCGGTACACATTGATAGAGATTATTTTATTACTTAGTTCTCTTCTAATCAGAGGGAGAAAACTGGATACACAGGGCTAAAGTGATACTCAAATCTTTTAAAATACGGTCTTTTGTAATTTGATTGGAATTCCATTATTTTTCTGTAACCACGATGAGAAAAGTGAATAACGGCTTCCCATTTTAGAAAAATATTAGTATTGGGCATTTTAAAATCAATAACATCAAATATTTCGGATGTAATTAGCTCTGCATAAAAACTGTAGGTATGCCATAATTTAGGTGTTTTAAGAATATCTACATGCAATCTCTTACGTTAATCAGTTTTGCAAAAGTCATTCAAAATGAAGAGGACTTCAGAGACTATTCCCATGGCATTCATATTATTCATCGTGTAAATATCATTTTAATCAAAAGTGTTAGAACAATTTTTGAGAAAATAGATACTTTCTAAACTTCTTCCATGTAAAATGTAGTTTGGGGAGGAATTTCCCTGAAAATCTCTGTCACATCTTTGGAAGATTCTAAACTTAGATTCAAAATGTTGTATTTAACCGACTTTTTGGTTTTGGATTATGCTGAGCACAACACAGCCCGTTTTCAAAAAACGGTTTTATTTTTATCCAGGAGTCCTTTAAACATGTATTTTCAGTGAAAATCTGTATCTAACATTTGGTTGAAATACAAAACCTTCTCTACCCACTATGCACCTATGTACATAGTAATCGGTAGAGAAAATAAAACATTACATCATTAAATAGAATATTATGTGTAACTGTAAACACTAAAGTTGAAACACTCAACAGAACTGTGCATCGGCAAACTCCATGCCGCGAGGAAACGGCTGCGACCAGGTAAGGCGGGGATTCTCTGTTATGACGTGACCTATTGATTTCGTTGAGTGTGATCCACTATCAGTGTTGCTAAGTTTCAAGACGAACTCACTGGCACTAACTGTTTGGAAATACCCTTTTTGTGTGCATCAAATACGAAGGTAAAGTGAATAAAATAAGAACACATTTATAAAATAAATATGAAAAAGGAGCAAATATGGAACGTAATTTACAAACTGCTGAGGTATTATACTTATTAAAAAAAAACAGGCAAAATATGCACAACGTACAACATAAAATTTGATTAAATTGTTATAAATTAAGCAGTTAACTGTCATACTATGTGAGTCTAATTTGTGACAGCAAAGAAAACTGTATGTATTAAAATCCTGCCCTTAGACATAATAAAACTGCTAAGCATTCTCGAGTGAGGTATTTTTCCCATATACGCTGAGAGATGGCGCGTTCGCTAATCACATTAGGTTCTCTTATTGCGCAGCGAAGGCCGCAATTGTTACAGAAAAAGCGAAAAATTAACGTGGCAAAACCTGAATTGTGCGTTATGTATTTGGTTTTGTGCAGAAAGGAAGGAGTAGCGTATGGCTGAAATGTGCTTTTCATGCAAAAGAAATAAGTACTGCATATGAAACACTTGGAGTTACCTATATCGGCCGATTTCAATCACTTTGTCACTCTTTCTCCTTCGTCACTTCACCTAAGGCTTATCACATGCTTATAATAAATCAACAATATTGATTTATTACAAGCATGTGATATATATTGGTTTTAATTATTCACGTTTTTAGTTTCCTTGTTTCTTTTTATAGTATTTAACGCCCACTTTTTACTACTTATGGCACCACAGGCGACTTCCTTGTTTACCTCGTCAAAATTTTGTCGCAGCTTCATTTTCCTGAATTCTATCTAGACCACTCGACTCTAACCAAGGCGGCCCCGTTAATTCCAGGGGACCACGTGTGAGATCTGCGGTGGACAAAGTAGGATCTGTGCGGGCTTTCTCCGGTATCTCCATTTACCCGTTATTCATTCCATCACCTGCTGCATGATCACCTTTCTCCTCACTCTCGTACCGGCTCAACACCCATCCTGAAGACTCTCTGATCTAAAGTCTGTCTGCTCCTCAAGTCATCTGACTCCAGGCGCTGACTTTTAAGTCCTGGAGACTGTAAGATTATGCCAGATCCGCTAATGACATTTGGAATTTAGAGACATTTCAGATTAAGAGTATCTAATGTTTCCAGGAAACTTGCCGCGATATCTTGCTTGGTCACTATCCCTCAAAATCCCCTCTCCGCTGAAGTAATTTGCAGTATCTGCCTAATGATTTGTGACCATCAGCACACCATTTTGTAAGTTTACTGTTAGGTGCAGTATTTCAGAAAATTATGGAGATTACAGAAACTTCTAAGGGTAAGCCATTATTGGTTTGCAAAGGTCATAGATGTCGAAAGAATTGTATAAAAGAGGAAAAAAATAATTTATTGGGGTGTATAAATGAGAAGACCAATACTGCAACGGACGAGTTTCAAAAATACAAAAAAACACTCTTCTTGGTAAATTGCCTCATAGTTGCATTTCAGATGTAGTAGCACGTGTAGTTTCCATACGAGTAGAAAAACGAGCCAGGGAAAGCGAGCATTTTATTTCAAAAACCTACTCCGCAGTAATGGGTCAGAGTATCAACAACAATAACCAAAAATAATTTTTACTTTCTCTTCTTCGTTTTCCGATAGTAATTTTATTAGAGAAGATATTGCATTCCTTTCAAACTGTTTTGAGATTTCACCGAAAATACGCGT
Organism: Hymenopus coronatus; assembly: GCA_030762935.1. Taxonomy (NCBI): domain Eukaryota; kingdom Metazoa; phylum Arthropoda; class Insecta; order Mantodea; family Hymenopodidae; genus Hymenopus; species Hymenopus coronatus. Next base: position 18,459 of record JAUKNX010000250.1, on the reverse strand, counting down.
TTTTATTCACTCTGAATGATGATGCTGTATATGAACAGCACAATTCAAAACCGAAAGATCGGTTCAATAACAACATTCAGAGAAAAAATGCGATTGGTACGAAGATTTCAGGAAAATTCCCCACACCAAACTACGCTTTATATGGAAGATGATTCGAAACTTTCGATTTTCTCAAAAATTGCTATAACGATTTTCATTCATATGAGTATGATAAATAAAATGTAGATATAACTTGAATGCTCTCTTCAATCGAAAATATTTTCGTATTATCTTGTTTCACTGGTGAATGTTAAACGACGGAAGAAAATATACTACAAAAAAAAAAAAAAAAAAAAAAAAAATGTAGATCTCTTTAAATACACAATTTATTCTAAATGGAGTTTTAGTGCAATGAACCATTTCCGAAATATCCGTTATCAATTGATTGAATTTTTCAGTAACGTTATAATTCTTTTTAAGTCCTTTCAATACTCGGTTATTGCTTGCAATTGCATGGAAAGAGTATGCAATTTTAAGACCAGGCTATAGTGTAGATACTCATTTGACTATCACTATTCCCTTTGTTTCTATAAGAACATGTGTAATTTAGCTTATCTTTGCACAGCTTTACGTCAATTAAAATGAATTAGGTGGAAAAATAAACGTTCATAAAAATAGTTTTTATACATCTAAATAAATGATAGAAGGCAGAGAAAGTCATGTGGATATAAAGCACATTTAGAAAAACGTGTGTGTATGTATTACGACGCAGGCATGCAAGGTCTTTATTGACAGTATTGGCTTTTGTGTTCTGAGAATAGTGGAGATGGCATCTAGGGGATACTAGCCAAAAATAATATTTTCACAAAAGATTTAAAATCATTCTTATATACTTCCATATACTATGCAAGAATTGAATATGTTGTACAATAGGTAAATATTCAAAACTTAGGAAAAGCTTGCATGAAATTTTGTTACAACTAAGATTTGGCAAGTTCATAGGTATGCTTAGCTTGCCAATGATTTTTCCCCCAAATTAATGTTATGTATTCATACTGTAATATTAATGCTTATAGGCATTTATTGTGACCAACTAAGATTATGCCCAAAAAGGACAACTTCATTTAGCATTCGGCTACTGAGGGGTCAGTTTATCCATGCAATCAAAATTCGCTTTCAAGAGATAAGTTACCTCATCATTAGTCATTAGTGCTTTAAAATTCTATATTAATATATTCATTTGTAATATACATTCAAGAGTTCATTGGACATTTCTATTCTAAGAGAATTAAAAAATCGTACGCCTCTATTTACACAAATACAGACTCCTAAACCCAGTATTTAAGGATATTATAATTCAAATTTATTATTAAACGTTCCACATCTTCAAATTGCAATGAGTGTACTTGGATGTATGGACTTATGTATCAAGAAAATGGTAGCACTTTGGTAAATTCCTGGAATAGGTAGATAATACAATGGAATTTCATTTGTCTACAATCTGCTTACTACTTTCCTCTGACACGCTTATGTGTATATTTATACTTAGTTGAGCAAAAATTCCTGTGCATAGTTTCGATCAAAATATATAGAAATCGCAGTATAGATTTGCGTTTTAGTAACTGTAACCATAAACTCCAAGTATGGGGAATATAAACACCTACTGCCGTTACAAAATAGATTCTTTTCAAGTCACCTGTAACTGAAAGAAAATGTTTATAATTTTATCATAACTGCAAAATTATTGGATTGCAGCTTTGCCACTGTTTCTTTAATATGCGCAATTTCTCGTGTACATATGTATGTGAAACTGCCCTTGCTTGCTTGGTGGGTCGGATTGAGCTGTGAAGCTGTCTTACTAAAAGAACGTTTTATTTCGGCTAATTTTACTGAAGTCTGCACGTGTATAGCCCTGCATGCTGTCTGCATCTCACGCTGCAATTGCGACCTTTGAGATATGCTCTCAGTTGTTATACACGTCACTTCTTCCAGCAGTGCAGTGGTATGTTACTGGGTGTCATACAGTTGGGAACGTATGCTGCAGTGTGGTATGTTCTTGCAAGGCTCTTTGGTGTCCTGAGGATTCTTACTCTAGCTATGTCTCTAGACTGGTGTTATACTTAAGGATTTTACATCTTATACGTACCCCTTGTACAGCTGTGTGATTTTCTAATTGGGTTGCCGTGCTAACAACTGTGTAAAGTGAGTAGCTACAGCTTGTAAATTCTCCCCATGCTGATACCTGTGTTTCTAACTGTTTGTAAATCCATGGCTGTGTTTGCAGTTGTGTCTGTAACGCAGTTTGTAAATGTGAAAATTGTAACAGCATTTGCTGCATGACGCTCATTATAGCGACTTCACTTTCCTGCTGTTGCAGCATAACTGATGTACTTTCTGCTTGAGTTGTGTCCTTCATGATGTTGAGTTAGGTAAGAGCATTCATTAGTAGCCTTTGGTTTGTTTTAGTGGTTTGGAAAAAGGTTAGGTGCCATTTGATACGGGATTTTTAGGTGCGTGCGTGTAAAATATGAGTAGCATTAATCCAATGAAGTAATGTTGCGGAGGTAAAGGAGTTTTGCCAACTAGCATTTCAGGATTTTGGATATGAGAATGGATTTCATGGAATTTGGGTCTCAGGTTTTGTATGTGTAAACACACTGAAAACCTCGTTTCCGGATATCAGCTCTTTATCCATGTTTAGCACACAAATTAAAATACCTTTCTCCTTCCGACTTCATTTTGAACTAATTTATACTTGTCTCAGTTAATTCCCAATCAAAGTTATCTAATTTTATCTCAGAATAAATGATTATTTTAAATCACAAAGCTTTGAGCCCTTTTCTGATGTGAATATGTTCCTATCCGTTTCCATTGAGAATGCTGCTAGACAAATCATTATTCTCACACACTCGATTTTTACAAGTTTTAACACCAAAATCTTTAAAACTCTTTAACATGTTGCGCTTTTAGTATCACACATTATTCCACAAACATGTTTACGTCTTTACAGATCACGAGGTATTTCAGGAGTAATTTACCATTTCATCTTCACACGTCTTCTCTACTGCTCTGTATCTAGACAAAACGCCTAAACCCCGGCTATTGTCCAGACCATAAGCTGATCTTAAACGAATTTTACAACCTTCACGAATATTATTGGTGCTTATTTTCCACTCTTTAGTTTTTTTTCATTGCTTCGATTTGTACATAAACTTGACAACATATCGGAAGGACGTTAGTGTGATCTCGTACTCTGACTTTACACATGTGAGCAAAGTTCAACTGCCATTTGGGATTTGTTCCTTACCTTTTATATCATGTGTTCTGAATTTCCAGCTTCTTTTGTTAAAGAAACCCAGCTAATGGCTTGCTGGTCGTAATTTGCATAAGATGCACCTTACCTACTCGAAATTTGGAGCTACAAAATTAGCCTTCCCACAATAATTCTGTATACACTGTGACGGTAGTTCTTTGGCTTAATCCCCACCGTCACTGAGTCCCGGACAGGATCGGCGACGTTCTAAGCCGCAGTAGCAGCATCCTTCAGACTTGTCGCAACAAAAACGACGTTGCTACCAGGTTGCCAGATTGGGCGAAAATTCGTGGTTTGGGGTACTAAAAGATCGATTTTCCGACCGATTTTGAATTGAAGCGATTTGCGAATTTTTGGGCTACTTCTGAAATCACAAAATAATTTAAATGTATTCCTTGAAATGTATATTGAACATTGTTTCAGAAATTAAGTAACATATTAATGAGTATAGTAATGGTATCTTCGTTAAGCCACTACTGTTATTAAAATACCTGTATTCAAGAAGAGAAATTAGCTGGTATACTATTTTCCTTGTTACCTTTTCATTGTTATGTCGCTATTAATGCAGTCGCACCGAGTTCAAATGCACGTTATTAGTCTTGAATAATGCATTGCTACTGTGTGTGCAGAATAGGTATGTGGGGAAAATGTTACAAACGTTTAACAAGAGTTGCCTCCTGCTTTGCGAAGGGTAAGGGTTTGACTCCCGAATGGGGGTTGGAAATTTTCTCTAGCCAATATTATTCCCTATCCTCCCCAAAGTCTGGAAATATTAATGAGAAAGTATGTGATCAAATGTATAAATTCCAAAGAGAAATGAAACCAACTAAAACGTTACTTGAGGTAACAGCATTGTCGATAAGTAGTTTGTTCCAAAGAGAAATCCGCAGATATCACTTTGCAGTTGTGAACCTGAAATAAATAAATGGCCTTAGTAGGTTTCTTGTGGTACAACTTTTGTTTTTTTAATGTAAAGTTTGCAACAAAGATCCCAATGGTCTGACCGTAAGAAGAATACAGTAAAAAACACAAACAAAATTTTAAACAAAATCTTAGAGGCTTTTTCAACCCCCCTCCCTCCTCATGAAATTGGGCGATTTCAATATAAATGTTGCTATTTTGAAAGTAAATCTGGCGATATTTTGTGAAGAGTCTGGCAACCTGGTCGCTACTAGATAGTGGGTAGGAAGCTAGGAGACAAGAGGGCAGCGCTGACTTACCTGACTTGACAGCACCATTCTGGAACACACTATACTGAAAATGTCTAAGTTCCCTTTGGGATTCAAAGTGACATAAAGTCTGTTAGCAGTAGTGGCCAAAAGACATCGCAATAAAGAAATCCGGAGGTTTTATATGACTTACAAAACTGACTTCAGCATTGCATTAGCATTATGCTGAGAAACCCGGAGCTGAGCTAATGTGAAAGGGTCAACTTTACCATGGAAACCACTAAATCTCCGGAAATGTAATATTGCAAAGCCGGCAGCGAAAGCACCAAACACAGCTGCCGAACGGAAATCTAACATGCTGTTTCTCACGTTAATGCGAATATAAGAAATTGCCACAAAAAAGCATAATTTCAACAAAAATTCTATATACTAAAATTTACTATTACATCTCACCGCGCCACCACGTACAGCTGCAAAAAAGTGTGTCATGCACGAAGTCCCATGCTGGGATAGTGATACTGCCACAGCCATGAGGACATGACTGGGGAACGTAGTTACTTGGGATGGAGAGTGGGAAACAGATGGCAGAACAATAGCAGCAACTGAACTTAAAAAAAGCAAATGTATTAAATTTATTGTGAGTTTTTGGTTTACAATAACAGGGTTGCCTAACCTGAAACATGATCTTTAACATTATTACTAAGCTGAAGAACTAGTAGTAGTAGTAGTAGTAGTAGTAGTAGTGGTGGTAGTAGTAGAAGTAGTAGTAGTAGTAGTAGTAGTAGTAGTAGTAGAAGTAGAATAGGAGTAGGAGTAGCAGTAGCGTAGGAGTACTGCTACTCCTACACCTTAAGACACACTAAAGTACCTACTAGTAGTAGCAGTAGTAGTAGTAGTAGTAGTAGTAGTAGTAGTAGTAGTAGTAGTAGTAGTAGTGGTGGTAGTAGTAGAAGTAGTAGTAGTAGTAGTAGTAGTAGTAGTAGTAATAGTAGTAGTAGTAGTAGTAGTAGTAGTAGTAGTAGTAGTAGTAGTAGTAGTAGTAGTAGTAGTAGTAGTAGTAGTAATAGTAGTAGTAGTAGTAGTAATAGTAGTAGTAGTAGTAGTAATAGTAGTAGTAGTAGTAGTAGTAGTAGTAGTAGTAGTAGTAGTAGTAGTAGTAGTAGTAGTAGAAGTAGAATAGGAGTAGGAGTAGCAGTAGCGTAGTAGTACTGCTACGACTACTACTGCTACGACTACTACTGCTACGACTACTACTACTACTACTACTACTACTACTACTACTAGGTACTTTAGTGTGTTTTAAGGTGTCTTCTCAAAGAGGAGTAATGGCTATAGCCATTATTGCACTTGTCACAAATGTGAGGTTTCGTTCCATCATGTGTACTATAATGAATGTTCAAAGCTGAGCGCATTGTAAATTTTTTGCTACATCTTTCACAGTTATGAAACTGTTTGCCTTCGTGTATCAAAATATGTTTTTTCAGACGTGATACACGTATGAAGGTCTTCGAACAGATTTCACATTCCTGTGTTTTTTTATTCATATGCAATAGTGAATTGTGCCTCTTCAGGGCGGATGGCCAAGTAAAGCTCTTACCACAAATTTTACATTTGTGAGGCTTTATGTCCTGATGTATGTTTTGATGCAGTTTTAGGTATGCCAATCGTGTAAAGGCTTTGTCACAAGTGTAGCATTTGTAAGGCTTTATACCCTCATGTGTTAAAATGTGGTCTTGCAAATATGTTACTCTGGAAAAGCTTTTGTCACAATATTTACATTGGTGAGGCGTTTTAGCCCCGTGTATGACACAATGTCTTTTCAAATGTGACAAACGAGTAAATATCTTACTACAAATGCGACACTTGTGAATCCTTTTACCCTCATGGGTTTTCAATAATGGCACTTCAGTTGGGTGAGAGTTGTCACCCAAATTCAAGCGCTCACACCTAGAAGATTCTTCAGAAAGGACATGTTGCTCACTTGCCATTGATTCATCAGTGCTTGTAATAGGAGATTCTCTCCTTGCTTCGTTTAAGACACATTGTTGTCTCAAATGTGACAAACGAGTAAATCTCGTATTTAAATTTTGAGAGTTGTGAATCCTTTTACCCACATGGGTTTGCAATAATGGCAAGTGAGAAATGTTTTCATCAGAAACTTCAGTTGTGTGAGAAATTTCACCCAAGTTGGTAGGTGTGAGCGCTTCTAAAATAGAATGTTGAATATCTTCCTCGCTGCTTGCTTCACAAGTTGGTTCTTCATCTTGGGGCACTGGTGAATCACATCGGTAGTCAGAATCTCCTATGCAGAACCTGAAACAATACAGGATTTAGCATTAAGTGTAATACTAAAGACAGTTCAGTTCAGTTCGAATGACTACCCAGAGCCGAAGACCCCATTCTGATGCACCAGGGGGATAAACTCCGTGGCTCTTTCCATTAGGCCGAGACCTAGAGACTAACAAGGCCCCCCCAGCATGGGAACATACCGGGACGGAAGTGGATACGCTACTTACGCGCGTCAATCCATAATAAGGGTCAACTACCAATAACCTTGGTGAGGCCGACGGTGTTACCAGCTTACCGTCTAATAGCTCTCCTGTGTTAGTGCCAGAGAACTTGAGGAGTCTCACATCCCCGTCAAGCTAAGCCAAGACGTACCCAATAACCCATGGGTATCGGGACCAGTGCAAAGTCGAGTCCAACCCAATCCGTACAACTCCCCTTCGGGAGGGTCTCGGTAGTCCGGCCCGACTACTTCTGACGTCAGAAGTATCACGGGTACTCGGGGTACTCAGCGCTTGCACCAAAGCAGCTGAAGAGGTCGGAACCTCCCCACTAAAGACATAAAAGGAACTAAATCTGAGAAGAGGATACTTAAGTTTATTTCAGTCGGAATAGAAACACTTATATATATAACTTACATTTTTGAGTGCCTGACTGGCTTTGAAAATGATTTGCTCCCATTATCATAGAGCTACTGGCTCTTTGTGTTGCTGTCTGTTTTGTGGTGGCTGTTTGTTTTGAAATGTAGTAATGGAATGATGTACTTCAATGACTATTTCTGTTGGCCATGCAAAATTCACTAGCCGGTGTTTGTGGATTAGATTAAAATCTTTTCCTAAGCATCCAACGCAGTGTGTATTTTGAGGTTTCAGAAGTGTAATGCTCGACTTGATATTGTTATTGTTGGTCCAGAAGTAGTGTTAAACAGCAGATTCATCCGTTTGTCTTCGATGTGTCTAATGCTTTCTATTAATCTGGTTTCCATGTTTGTTTTTATCTGCATCCTTCGCTAGTTATCAACACAAACAACCGTCATGCAACAGATAACAACATCAGGAGCCAGCCAGTCTCGTATGATGAGAACAAATATTTCTCAAAACTGGCCAGGCACTCAAAAATGTAAGTGCCATAATAGTTATATTCAATGCAAACCTTCTCTTAAATTAAATGTCAAATATTAGTGGAGATAACACTGTTAAACTGATACGTTGTTGTTATTATTATTTCTATCATCATTAAATACAATATTTTAACACATTTTAATGGTAAAATCAGTCTGAAGTTTGTGGCAATGCAACCAATGTGTGCTACATGCTTGGAGAACTAAATAAACCTTCAGGCTTATTTTGACAGCAGGTAAGCCGTTTTATTCCTATATTGTTTAAATTTGGTAATAAAACAGTTTCATAACAAAATAGTTATCAGCAAGTCAGCAGGCAAATACAATGGAGGGAACGTTTTGATGCAGATTCCCAAATGTGAATGAAAGATCATCCACATATTACACGTTACACGTAAATGTTGGAGAAACAGTTAATATTTATTAATAATATTGTTGTCACATGAGCTTCTTTATTCATACCTTTGCACTTTTCATGTTAATCAAGATCCTCATTTTTTTTTTTTTTTTCCTTTCTTTGCTTTCCCTTCACATTTTCTTGTAGGGACAAAAGAGATTAAAGGGATAGCAAAATCGTTAAATAGTTGAGTGCTTAGTGTTGACTTTGAAGTTCCAAATTTTCCCAAGGCATTTTAAGAGGGAAACCAAGGCAACTTCACACTTCAAAATATAATAAAACATTCTAACATTCATATCAATCAAAACACATATGTCTGAGATGCCAAATGCTGCAAAAGTATATTTGAAATAAAGTGTCTTTTTTTAATAAAATGCACATTTTTATTTGGAAACCTTAGGAGAAAAAAAAAATAGGGGAAAAATGAAAAAGAGAAAAAAGCGACTATGAAGATATAACTGAAGGATTTTAACAGCCAATACAAAATCAATGCCTTTTAAACGGACAAATCGTGTAATATGTAAGACAATCATTAACCGAGAAGTCATAGTGCAAGTCTTTAGTTTTAATTACTTAGGTTTTCATTAACCATAATCTAATGGTGACACCGGCTGTCTTTCACCAGGCTGAGGGACCGCTGCCTGACCTGCTCGGTTCGCACAATAGCCTGATAAACAAAGCTTTAAAATCTGGAATGGGCCAAATGGGAAGTGAATAATAACAGTGAACTCCGCAACCAAGAAGATGGAGACTGAAATGAAGAGTGCAAGTTCTGGCATGGAAGAAATGAGGAGCGAAATAAAGAACGTGTCTGTGCCATTGCTGAATCCATCGATGCCTACCAGGACATGCAGGTCGGAACGGAGTTGGGAAAATGCGATACCTGCTTTAAGGTACCGCCGTGCGACGGATACGAAGAGCCAGCCTGGGCTCCCGGCAGGAAGATTTGTTGAGGGCGACAGACCATCTGACTGCGGTAAAGCTTCATCTACTTAGAAAATACGTATGTTTTCAGCCAAGAATGGCGATTACCATCACATCGGCTAAGTGCTTCACCAATTGTCACCGCAGACGCCCGAACTATCCGACATCTATTAAGACATGTTTCTCTGGCAAAACAAGCGGGGGGACGAGACATGTTAGAAGAAACGAAATCCTATAGACTGTGTTCACGACGAGGTAAGAGTTCTGGCAGTTCGAAATTATGCCCTTTGCCTCTGCAAAGCGCCACCTGCCAAAGTCTAACAGAGTCGGTGACGGTGGGATTGAATTACCGCGCCCGTCTGCTATATCTGGATATCATCGTCGTAAGCAGGACTTTTAAGAACCATCCTTTTAGCCTGTCCTAGGTACTTCAACCTGAAGTTGAACGCAAAGAAACAGCAAGTTTTCTGTAATGAAGAATATTTACTTAAGCCACATTGGCTCGCCGATCGGAGTGGCCACCGACCTGGAGAAAGCTCCAACATAAGGGATTGGTCTTGCCTGAAAGATACACAAAAAATGTTAGAGTCTATGCAACAACTGTCTCCAGTTCGTTTGAGGGTTCCCCAACAACTCTCAACCCCTCATTCCCCTGACGGAGCAACACCGAACTTGATTTGGACAAAAGAGGCCCAGTGCGCATTTTAGATACTGAAGACAACACTCAGCAGTACTCCTGCTTTAGAATTTCTTAACCGGGCTGCGGTTTCATCGCGGACACTTATGTAAGCCTCAGCGCTATCGGACACATGGTCATGAGGTTCCCCGTGTATTTCTTCCAGTACTTTCGTCACTTTGTTCTGTGGGATGATCAACATTTCTCTCAGGATCTTTCCTTCTTTAAAGAGTACACCCTCATTGGTCTTCAATGAGCTTCATTGGGCCCATTAAGCCTGATGAAACACTATTGCCGGGTGCGATGTCTTCCCAGATGCATCTAGTCCCTACCACCTCATCTCTCAGAAGTGATTACAAGTCGCCGTTCAGCAGGTGCTCCCTCCTAAGATCTGCGCAATCCTATTCATCTGTAGTAGGCACACTGAAATGTTAGGAATAGCTGCGGCATGTTCTTTCCCCTCCGCCTTAATGCTGTTGCTGCACTCCTCTGGACAGCGTCTTCTTGATATGGCATTCGCATTGGAGTGAATCCCAACCATTTTTGTGCTTGAGACACTCTGCATACTTCAATGGAATGGAGTTGAAGACAGTCCCGCCGTGTCCTTTGCCAAAGCGATCCCCATTTTCTTCCCACCTGCTCGACGGCTTGGTCATGATAGCCTTTTCCACAAACTGATTAAAATCTGCTCACAAATATCCATATTTCGCACAAATTCCGCCGTGTAGCTTCTTTTCAACGTTCTTCACTGTAGTAATATAGCTCGCTACGACATTCCCCACTGAACTGTTGCGTGCGATTCATTCCCGGTGTAAACTACACCCCGGGCAGAGCTTAGTCGACCTTTCATATCCACTGGTTACGTCACTGGAAACTTCTAGAAATAGTTGCACGTGCGAAACCACCGCAACGGCACAAACTCACTCAGGCGTAACAATGCGCGACTTCGACGTCAAATACCTTCCCAATGAGCACATATCCATTCGCGGTCGCGCCTGGCCGAGCGGTTTGACCACTCGCTTCTCAACAAGGCATCTCGGATTAGATCCTAGGTGACCGCATGTGGGATTTGTGGTGGACAAATCGGCGCAGGGGCGGGTTTTCTCCAGGTTCTCCGGTTTTCCCTGCCATTACATTCCACCGGTGCCCCATCTTCATTTCTTGTATCATGTGTCATCGCCTGCGGTGCCATAGTAGTAAAAGCGGGCGTTAAACACATAAACAACAAACAATGTCCATTCACACAGGGATAGCAATCACAGCGGCATTCTTAAAGAAGGTTACCATGGCACAGGTGTTCGCTAAAGCAGGTGTGTAACAATAGATGTCAACACTCAACTATGACTTACAAAGCAAGGCGTACAAACATGTTCGGTGATTACGGCTGCAAGTCGTAAACGCAATATGAATTACCGGTCCCGTCGAAAAATCTATGGCCTCTGCTACTTGGAGAACTTTCGTTCGACTATCACCGAGAATCATGTAGTGAATTTTTTTTCACAATGCCCTCCGAAACCACATCGGCCGCATGCTCTGGGTGCTCCTTTACAAACACGGATGTTCACCACGTTTAAAGTCGTTCAGCCAATATCTAACTGTTGCTGTAGACGGAAAAAATTCAGCACAAACAGCTTTCAATTATGCTTTTATTTCCTCGCATTCAAAGGTAAAAAGCGAATCGCTGAATGATACTGTCCTTTTTCAATTTTAGCGAAAGCACGTCGAACCACTAACTGAAATACTTGTCAAATCCAAACTACCATGTGAATCAGTACCAAATTTATTTTGTTAACATAAAACAAATAACGGTACTCATGGAACAAAAACCAACTTGCCTCAGCAACGCAATCTATTTTGAAATACAGTTACTCTCAATGCTATTAAAAATATGTCGCAAGACGGGGTTTCTTCGCTGACTCCGCCCATGAATTTCACCTGTTTGTTATGCTCTTAAAAGCATTTTGGACAGGCGACGTTACCGAGGGGAAGGGGTTGGACATAAAACGTAATTATGACAAATAAATGTCTGAGTTCTAAACTGATGGTCAGTAAATTTGCTGGTTGGACACCCCTCTCATCGGGTGTGAAAAAATGAGGTTAATTTTTTTTTTCTGAGCTATATAGTGAAGTTCTAATGCCAAGGTAATATACACACGTGGTAGACTGAATTAAGACACTGCTTATACCAGTTAACCTGTTCTAACGGAAAGTCGAGCGGGACTGAGGGGTGAAGGGATGGATTGCCCAATAAGTTTTGCATTTTCTTATTCGCGTGGTAAAATGGCACCAATGGAAATCGTGGAAAGACCAGAGTCCTAGTAAAACGTTCACATTTTCAGCAAAATCACAGAGACAGCCGTATTTTTAATGTTGTTAACTTTACCGCCCTCGTACACCTATGATAAACACTTCTGTTAACTGAAACAAAACAAAAATAATCCAAAGATTTTTTTTTTTTGCGTATTTTAATATCGTTTACTGCACCGCCCTCGTACACCTATGATAAACATTTCTGTTAACTGAAACCAAACAAAAATAATACAATGCTTTTTTATCGATTGATAAATAAACAACTCCAGAACTATTAACTTTGTAACTAATAAGCACACATTATTAAATCTTTGTTCAGTAATAACTTTCTGAGACATTAAGAAGTGATTACATCATCATAACAGCATTAAATTACCTAGGCGTCTAATATTAAAGTCATAGGTCTCCTTAAATATATGAAAGATATAAATCTATATAGGAAATGAAGAATTTCTTCCGCAGTTTTTACAAGGTCTTACCTTGCCAGGGCCACTACCAGACGCACAATCGCTTCCCATTCTGCTCTGCCGGAGATGTAAACCATACAATGTGAAATAAGGATGCTTGCAACAAGTACCACAAAGAATGTCATATTCTCCCACACGTTAGCGGGCATGTTGATTCTGTAAGCAGAGATATTGAATTCATGAGATGTGTTGCAAGAAGTAATAACCTAATTATACTAAATACTATTTAAAGTAAACATGTGTTAATGCCGTTTTAATTTGCAACGGTTTCTGAACGTTTCATGACATTTTCGAATACATTTTAAAATCAGAGTATATCCTGCAGTGCATTTATATCATGGTGAAATTCTTAAGCAGATATGGTCAACGGGTATCACATCCCAAGAGTCAAGGGTTGGAGGGGTACCGTGACATGAATTATCCTTCTAAAGCACTATAAAAAGGAAAATAATAAATGGAAGTTTCCGCATGCTTTTCGAAGTTTTAATTTTAAGCTTTTTTTTTCGATATGGTGGTCAATTCGGCACTAAATTGTTCTAGTGAATCTCATAAGGACAGATTATTCATATTCCCATGAGGTGATGCCAGAAGTCCAATTTGGCTCCAAAATTGCAAGCGTGATAAGTGGCGTCCAACTCCCTCAACTAGGATATGCGAAGTATTTATAAATTATTTTGCCTTAGAACAACAATTATCTATTCCGTGCAACATTTACGTGCTATTGAAGATTTAACTGTAAATGCAATAAAGAGAAGTAAAGTGTATAGACATGCAGATGTAAAGAAACGAAACAGTAACCTGTATTCTTTTTGTTTGTATGCTTTTAAAATGAATATTAGCCTGTATAATCTCAAAGTTACATGTTGTATTGACTCTGCAGTTCTTTAATCCTGACCTATGCATAATTAGTTATCTAATGTTATTGGAATTTTCACACAAACATAAATCTTATTATATTGGGTGTGACAGACCATTTAAGTTTGCTCAGGGCTCTCTTTATCATACTTATGGTGCTTTTAGGTCCCGTAAGTCTATGACACGGGACCAACGGCTTTACTTCCCTTCCGAAGGAGGCCATGCAAAGAATTTTTACGCCTGAAAAAAGTCATCGTCTTCCGCCGAGTTTGAACCCGCGACCTTGGGTATGTATTAACCATTACACCACGGAGGGAGACAAATTATTATAAAGGTGCTCAAGAGTTATGCTGGCTCGCTAAAGCTTTGGTGCTTCGTGGTGCAAGGGATCGTGGATTCGAGTCTCGCCTTGGGAATGTGTTTGTGAATAGGTACATACATGTATATGCATTTGTCATAAAACAGAAAACGGTAAAAGAAAGGAAATTTAGGGAAAAAGAAAAAAAAACAGAGGAATAAAAAAAAGTAGCACCCCAGGGAAATGTTGTGGTTGTCGTGTGTGCCTCAGGTCGTGAGTTCGAATCTTGCTTAGGGTGAGTAACCCGGATAAGTCTTTTTTCGGGGTTTTCCCTTTGCCTAAGAAGACGAATGTCGAGTAACTTTAAGGTCCATGGACCCCGAGATCATTTGCGAATCTTTCACCAATTTCGTTCATCGTCCGATATAACCAACCAGGTTAAAGGACGTTAAGCTACAAAAGAAAGAAAGAAAAAAAAATTCAGCGCCGGAGTCACAACCAACTACGGAACTGCATTTTTTTTAGCAAATAAAGAAAAAGAGATTAGTAATGAATACTTATATAGAGTTTGGAGGTGGCAGTACTTTCTGCAGTGAGTGACTTTAATATGTGTTGTGAGGCATAGGAACTATGCTGAGTCCAGCGTTCCTCAGGATCATTTTTTTTTTTGGTAGTGTTTAACGCCCGCTTTAACTACTTATGGCACCGCAGGCGGTGACACTGATGATACACGAATGATGATGGAGCACCGGTGGAATGAGATGGGGAGGGAAACCGGAGTACCCGGAGAAAACCCGACCCAGCGCCGCTTTGTCCACCACAAATCTCACATGCGGTCGCTTGGGAACGAACCCAGGCCGTCTAGGTGAGAGGCGAGTGGTCTAACCACTCGGCCACGGCGCGGCCACCCTCAGGATCTGCCGCGCTATACACCAGCGACTTATATTGGACATAAAAAGCCACTAATGTAAGTAACTTAAAAAGAAAAAACTCCAAGGAAAAGGAAGGAGGAAAGGCTTAAGACTACAGGGGGCTACATATGCAGTGTGCAATCGTAAAGGTAAACGTAATACCTCAAACATTAAAAGCAATTCTTCTCATAATGTATTTTTCAACGCATACAAATATTCAAAACGCTCCTTGCGGGTTTATTTTTAACCAAACTGATTAATATTTGCATATTAGATCCTTAGTATATCCAATAGAATTTAATATCTGTTATTTATCCAAGTTAAACTGTTTATGTATAGATTCTATCAAAAGTGTTGCGACTACAGTGATCTGACTTTAAAGGTTCAAACGACTTAAATAAATACCTATTATAAGAGTGTTGTAACCTCTAAAATATTACATAATGTTGAATGAGTTATCCAAAAGTTCTTTCCTCAGTAATACTTATACTATATGAATCTCATGTGATAAATCTTATAAAGTGACATTCCTGGAATGAAAATCTGAGATTTTCTCTCAACATTTTGGAAACTGAGCTCTAAGAACCTTTTTTGTGAAAAATTTCTTCTCAAAAACTATTTCATCTATTTCTTTATTTATTTATTTATTTATTTATTTATTTATTTATTTATTTTGAAAATCTGGTAAATAGGTACCTATAAGGTAAGTATTAAGTGCTACAAATTTTGTTTGTGTGTTAAGAAACACAGCATTTGATATTTTCACAGATGGTCACCATAAAAGGAAGGAGATATCCGTTTCCAGCAGTAAAGCAATTAAGGGCCTGGTATACAGCAGAAAAAGTCCTTCCAAAGGTTGTCCTTTCAGAAAGTTGGGAACGTTTTATTGCCGTGCAAAGTTTCGCTCATGACCCTAAAAATAAGCTCGGGAATTAGGTGGGGTTCAAGGAACACATGTTGTATCTTAAGATCTAGAAAACACCATGTGAGAAAGTCGATGTAAGTTGGCCTACACCAAAGTACATTAGTCAGTCAAAACCAAATTAATAGATACATTGAATGATACTGTCCTTTTTCAATTTTAGAATGTCGAACCCCTAACTGAAATACTTGCCAAATGCAAACTACTATGTGAATCGGTACCAAATTTATTTTGTCGATGTAAAACAATTAACGGTACACATGGAACAAAAACCAACTTGCCACAGCAACGCAATTTATTTTGAAATACAGGTACTCTCAACGACATTAAAAATATATCCTAAGACGGGTTTCTTCGCTGACTCCGCCCATGTATTTCACCTGTTTGTTATGCACTTAAAAGTATTTTGGACAGGCGACGTTACAGAAGGGAATAAACGTAATTACAACAAATAAATTTCTGAGTTCTAAACTGATGGTCAGTAAATTTACTGGTTGGACACCCCTCTCATCGAGTCTCACAAAATGAGAATCTTTTTTCTGAGCTTTATTCTGAAGTTCTAATGCCAAGATAATGTGCACACGTGGTAGACTAAATTAAGACACTGCTTATACCAATCAACCTGTTCTAACAGAAGGTCGAGCGGGACTGAGGGCTGAAGGGATGGGTTGCCCAATAAGTTTTGCATCATCTTATTCGCGTGGTACGCTGTACCAGAATGGCACCAATGGAAATCGTAGAAAGACCCGAGGCCTCGTCAAACGTTGACATTTTCAACAAAATCACAGCACCAGGGGTATTTTTAATGTCGTTGTCTGTACCTCCCTTGGACATTTATGATAAAAAGTTCTGTTAACTGAAACAAAACAAAAAAGATCTATTGTTGTTTTTTTGCGTATTTTTAATGTCGTTGACTGTACCGCCCTTGCACACCTATGATAAAAATTTCTGTTGACTGAAACAAAACAAAAATAATCCAATGCTCTTTTATCGATTGATAAATAAATAACTCTAGAACTATTAACTTTGTAACTAATAAGCACACATTATTAAATCTTTGTTCAGTAATAACTTTCAGAGACATTAAGAAGTGATTACATCATCATAACAACATTACATTACCTAGGCGTCTAATATTAAAGTCATAGGTCTCCTTAAATATATAAAAGATATAAATCTATATAGGAAATGTTGAATTTCTTCCTCATTTTTTACAAGTTCTTACCTCGCCAGGGGCACTACCAGACGCACAATCCCCTCCCATTCTGCTCTGCCGGAGACGTAAACCAAAGATTGTGCAATAAGAACACTTGCAACAAGTACCACAAAGTAGCCTATATTCTCCCACACTTTAGCGGGCATGTTGATTCTGTAAGCAGAGATATTGAATTCATGAGATGTGTTGCAAGAAGTAATAACCTAATTATACTAAATACTATTTAAAGTAAACATGTGTTAATGCCGTTTTAGTTTGCAACGGTTTCTGAACGTCTCATGAAATTTTCGAATACATTTTAAAATCAGAGTATATCCTGCAGTGCATTTAAATCATGGTAAAATTCTTAAGCAGATACGGACAACGGGTATCACATCCCAAGAGTCAAGGGTTGGAGGGGTACCGTGACATGAAGTAGCCTTCTAAAGCACTATATAAAGGAAAATAATAAATGGAAGTTTCCGCATGCTTTTCGAAGTTTTAATTTTAAGCTTTTTTTTCCCGATATGGTGGTCAGTTCAGCACTAAATTGTTCTAGTGAATCTCATAAGGACAGATTATTCATATTCCTATGAGATGATGCCAGAAGTCCAATTTGGCTCCAAAATTGCAAGCGTGATAAGTGGCGTCCAACTCCCTCGACTAGGATATTTATTCCGTGCAACATTTACGTGCTATTGTAGATTTAACTATAAATGCAATAAAGAGAACTACAAGAAGAGACTGCGCAGACTCGCCGCTGCTAAGGCAGCACCCGTCGCCTCTTCCTCGGCAGCCGCCGAGGAGGCGGCTTCTCCGTTGCTACCGGTCCCGGCAAGCCCTGCTTCGCCGCCGGCCGCCACCACACCCTCGCCGCAACTGCTGCTGCAGTTGCCGCCATCACCGCCACCGCCGCCGCCCAGCTCCACGTTGCCGCCGCCCCGGTTCAGTGCCGTGGTACGGGGGGTCCCTAGGGACCTTTCCACCCGGCACCTCCTCGCCGCAGCGAAATCCAAGTGGCCTTCTTGTTTGAGGGCCACAAGGATAATTTGCAACCGGGGACCTACACCACTTGTGAGGCTGGAAATACAGGATCGTTCGGACCTCGACGCTGCCTTGGCGTCAGGGTTGCCCTTGTTAGGGCAACTCCTGGTCGTCGAGGCTAGCAAGATGGAACGTCACCGGCCCTGCCGTCGCTGTTGTGCCTTCGGGCATACAGCCGACACCTGCTCCTCGTCGCCGCGGTGCCACTACTGTGGCTCCGCCAACACCACCGCAGAGTGCACTGAGCACAATCTACGCCGTCGCCGCCGGTTCTGTGCCACCTGCCGTGGCACAGGACATTTCACAGGGCAAGCGCAGTGCCCTCTCTACCCAAGGAGCACCACTTCATCACCACCTCCTGCGCGCCGCACCACTCCACCGCAGACATCAACCACCGAGGCCTCACCACCTGCGCTCTCAACAGACGCAGCGACGCGAGAAGCCATTCAGGACCTCCACGCGGAGATCCTGAACGTCGGCGCTCGACTAGCTGCTCTGGAAGAGACATGCAGCCTCCTCACACAGAAGCTGCAGGAACTGCAAGCTTCCAACGCCGTAGCAGCCACCAGCCAGCAGACTACAGCCGCCGACCT
>JAUKNX010000249.1:0-83804 GCA_030762935.1 Hymenopus coronatus | reverse complement strand
ATCGGGGTATTTTGATAGCGGGCTGAATGGTATAATTTCAGTGCTCACAATTGTTTCTTGGAGATTCATGTTGCCATCTTATTACCTGTAATAGTAAGAGGATGTTTAGGATGTGTACAACATAATCATATAGGTTTCCACAAAATATCTGTGTGTCCATTTGTCTGTAAACTACAAGATCGTGTTCTGTTGTCTTAAGCTTTTGTGAAATGGATGCCTAAATAATTGGTTTACCATAACTTGATTACATTTCCTGCATGCATTAGTTAGCTCCTGAAGTAGTGACACATTCTACTGGATGGCTCTTGTATAACCTTTCAATATTTCTTCCATTGACTTACAGGGCAATTTGATAGAGTTATAGGTGGAATAATATTTATATCCATATACTTCCATGATAATTTTCATGACGACAGAGATGTTGAGATGTTATAAAAGAATGAATGCTCAACTGCATGGAGTAAAGAGAGTATGGAACAACCCCTTAAAGTAGTAGCTGATAATGCAGTGTTCATGAGCTGCACAACTATTTTAGGTATCATACACAAGTTTAAACAGAAAAGAGCAATCAAAACAGTGTGAACTATGTGGTTAAAATGTAGTTCCTAGTAGTTATATTTAGTCCCCATCTGTATTTAAGACCAATATGGAAAGAACTCCAGGTTAAAAGTCTAATATCTCACAGCCAGATGTTTTGGCACAACTCCAAAAGAATTGTGCACTACCAAATATTCCTATGCAAGGAAAGGTGGCATTGGAGTACCTGTTTTTTGGTCTGAAAACAAAATAGCGAGTAATGATTTGCTACTTAGTCTTTTTTAGGAAAAACCACATGAGCTTGAGAAAACTGAAATCTCTTTCCAAGGCTAGAGCCACTGGCACTATTAAAGGAGCTGTAAGCACCTATTTCACAATGCACGGCCAAGTTCTAAATGAGTTTAACTTGAGTCGTTAGTTTACTATACATATATAAATGGACAAAACTGGCCTCTATTTGAATAATATGCTGCCAAATATTATTGCAGAAAAAGGAAAAAGGGAAGTGATTAGCTTAAAAAGCTTTAAACAAGTGCAAATTTCACAATAGTCTCATGCTGTAATGCATTTGATAGCTTCATTCCAATTATACTAGTGATGTTAAAGGGAATTTGACAATGATCTGAGCTGCAAGATAATGTTCCAAATGGATATCCTGCTTGCATAAGTGATAGCAGTTATAATAATGAAGATATATTTTTTTAAAGTTCTTGTTCATTTTCAGAGTTATTGTGCTATAGGAAGAGTACTATTCACTGCAGATTGCCACAATGCTCACTTTACTTTGAACTTGACTTGAACATATTGCTACTGTTAAGTCATATTGTGAACTGCAATTGGGTAAATTTTCCTCGAAAATCATGGGGCCTGAAACAAAATCTCTAATAGCAGACAGTTACCAATCAGGAACCAATAAGAATGTAACACAGTCACCGGTGCAACTGTCAAGTGTCAAGGCATTTTTGAAGAGTTAGCTTTAAACCAATAAGATAAAAACTACATACGTGGATTTTATGAAGTCAGCTACTATTCAGATGTAACCTCAAAGAAGCGTGACAGGATTCAGTGCCATTACTGGAAAACCTGGTTTCATGAGCAGTGCATTGGAGTGGCAGGTCCCTAACCATTCATTTGTGGTCATTTGGTAGGTCCATTAACTTTTTTTTTTTGTTATTAAAATAACTACATATTATATTCTCTAATTTGGGACCAAAATGATTAATCTTGTAAAACATGGGGTAAATAAACACTTAAGTTTAAACATGCTGTTATAATAACAGACTAATATTCCTTAAAAATGTAAGTTTCTTCCTACCTAGTAAGTAAATTAATCAAGTTATGTTCTACGTCAAAAACATTGTCAAAATGTTTGGAATTATTCAAATAACCTCACTGAGCTTATTACAAGTTCCATAAAGATATTCTATATACTGCATATGATGATCATATGTGAAACATTATATATAAGAGATAATGAGGCAAAATCATACAGTTATCTATGTATATGAGATGAAACTTGCACTTATATTGCTTCCATTGAGTAGAATACTTTGCCTAATAGGTATAATCTAGTATGATTTTAAAATTACAGTTCATTATGATTTGAAAGGATTTATGAGATTAAAAACAGAAGGGTGAAATATAAAATACCTCACAAGAAATTGTAATTGAGGAAACATGGAAATCTGGAGTTCAAGGGATTTGGAGGAAAGTTAGACAAAGAACCTAAGTAATGGACAGATATGAAGGAAATTTGTGCTAATTCTAGACAAATGATTTTTAAAATTATATTGGATAATTAAAACCAAGTATTGCTAAAATTTAGTAGAAAATGAACTTCTATATTATTACTTTTTGGCAGTTTTATTATGCTTATAACCTTGCTTTCATGCTACACATTGCCAATTGTAACAATTTCAAATCACAATTATCTGTGCCAGTAAGTAATGTAACATTGTACACCAAAATCCATTTTTCTCAAATTCATTGAATCAGCATTTTTTACTATTCCAATTAATCTTTGACCATGGTTTCTATGCTATTATCCTTGAATTCCCAGGATTGCATCAAGATTTATGGTTTTATAAATACTTTTGCATTGAATTAAAATCAATATTGAGTACAAATAAAATTAGGAATTTATTTTCTGTGATGCTCAAAGAAAAAGTTTTAAAAATTCAGTAATATGTAAGTCAGATTTTTCTCCAAAGATAATTGAAATTAAGAAGTTCTACACAAACAAATTTAAAGTTCCTTTTGAATATAAATGTAAATTAATTTATAGATTCTTTAATTTCATTGAAGCATATTATTAATATTATTGCATTGTAAAAGATATTTCAATGCAATAATAACCAAAACATTTAATGAGCTATAATCTCAAATGTAAGAAAGTAACCTAAACACACAATCTTGAATATTTCCTTGATATATTTTTTAAATCAAACACATTATTTACTTATGCTTTTACGTATATTTTGATAATAATGAGTAATGTTAAATTGCACAACTGGAACTGAATTTGTTAGAGATTTTATATAAAATAGGAGAACACATCTCTGATAAATAAACTTACAGCATCGGCCTTAATAAAGTACTGCAAAGATGTAGTAACATTTTAGATTACTCAGTAAAAAGTCAAACATTTTTTGCTATATTAGGAGAATAGGTGAATTTATCCACTGTACTACACTTCCAAAATCTGAAGCCAAAATCTTTGAAACCCTTTGAGTGTGTGTGTGTGCATGTGCATGTGCATGTGTGTGTGTGTGTTTTATTTTTCTATTGCCTTGAATTCACATGCCATTTTAATATTTATTACCTGTAATTTTTAAGTTTCTTATACATGAGGTTACCTATAGTAAAGGGAATTCAATATAATAGTTTTATAAAAAATATTTTTGCATTTGAGGAATAAAAATTTATAGCCCATATAGTTAGCAGAACTAGGATTTATAATTTATTTAATTGTAAGTAGGAAAGATACCTATAAACGTTTATTATACCTAGAAAATGTGCTTATATCAATTTTAATATTTAAAAAAAAAGTCCCCTTCTTTCCATGCACTATTTGTTTATAAACTTACCATTTTTGGCACCAGCAAATAATATGGCCAATATCAACACAATGATCAGAACGACCAGCATAAGGATGACTTTGACCTCCATTTTTCTGAAATGAGTTTTAAATCACAAATACAATAAAAGCAATACAGATACATATATTTTGTATCTAATGGTGCTTAATGCATTTAAGTGATTTTACCAGATTTAAAATTACATTTAATCATTGCAAGATAGATTCAATCTTATGAAAAGCTGTTTATAATTTATGGGCATAATTTTAAATACTGCGTGGTTTAGTTACTTCAATGTCCAAAGTCATTACTCAGCATAATTATAAATATGGTTTCAAAATTTTTGCTCTAATTGTTACATTCCAAGTTGTTTGAGCATTTTTTTCATTATTAATTCACTCTTACAAGTAATGGCCAGAATCATACAACCTATTCATATAAAAATAAAGAGTAAATCTAGCTCAACATCTGCAACCAAATCCCAATATCAAACTTTTAGATGGTGTTAGTATGCACAAGTGCTATAGAAGCTAAATATTTGCAATAACTTAAATAAGCAATATATGAATTATTAGAATTTTCAATTATAATTGTATTTACTATTCACTGCCCAAAAGCCTGTTAAAATAACAAAGGAAATAAATATGTAGCTATTTTTCCAATTTCAGAATCTTTTTATATTTCCTATTGCCTAACGAGGGTCACTCCACAGGTTTTCAGAATGGACAACGATGAGTTGTAATATGCCAAAGCACCTTTTAGATAGCAACATGTGCAAGTCTGGTAAGTGTTCTCACAAGGTGGATTTCAGCTCTGCATGTTTGTATAACAGGTGTTGCTTAGCCATTACCTAGGATGGATCTCAAGCAAGAGATGTTTGTGCTGTGGCTTTCTATAACTTTAAACTTGGTTTAGGGGAGAGAAAGTGCTTTGAAAGGCTGCAGTACATCAGAGAATCTTTGCCCTTAGCAATCCAGCATTTATTGATAGGATACACATTTAAGAAGAAGACGGCAGTCCCTCAAAGTTGAAAACTGAGCAGCAGGCTGAATAAAATAACATAACATGAAAAAGTAGTGAAAGCAGAGGTATGTAGCAGAAAGACCCTTGTTATACATATGGTCAAAATGAAGGAGACATTGATACTGGATCAGCAACAGTGAAAATGCACCGGAAACAAAGTTTCGATGTCAAGAAGCTCTGCATATGCTGGATCCCACAGCCATCTCACAAATGAGTGCAAACAAGCATGTAAGCAATGGTACCAGGAAATTATTGAAATATTCAATGGAAAAGGATCCAAAAGAGATTTCTGAGGTTGTAATAGGCATTGAGAGCTAGATATACCAGTAGATCCAGAAAGCTAATGACTGTCATTGGTCTGGGTCTTCTCAGGAGAAGATCCCCGAACAAAAATGAAATGTACAAACAGTGTCGGCAACATGATCTCTTCATTCTCCTCAGCAAGTGTCCACAAAGCAATAGTTTCAACTGAAGCAGAAACGACTATTACTGCCAAATGTTACACCACAAAATAACTCCCATAATTGTTCAATGAAATGAGAAAAAGGTATCACAAGATGGATGGAATTTCTGACCATAATAATGCTCCTTTCCAAACTTTGATAAGTTTCTCAGATAAATTGCCTTTAAAACAGATAATTGGGTCATTATCAGTGAAAAACAGAAAAGCTGTATGGAGTAAGCTGCTGAAAAAATTTTGTATTCAGAGAAAATAAATAAATAAATAAATAATAAGTCTTGTGTACAAGTAAAATATTTTGACCAATGAGAGATAAAAGAAAATTGAAATGCATACATACAGAAGTGGTATAAGTTACAGGATACTATGAATTGTGTTTAGTGGATCATGTTTGAAGAAAAACATGAATGCAGAACACTTTGAAGCAGAATTCAGAGAAATATGGATTCTAATGAAGAAGGAAGCTTCAAATTAAAGTGACATTTAATATACATTTGTTGGCATTAAAACAAGTCTTGTACCATTATTTTATAGTAGTATTCCTGCAAGTTGTGGGTTAGGGTATACAAGGTTTGAAATAACGGTATTTTCACTTATATTTCCTGCTGAACACTGAGCAGTATGCCTCAAATTCTACAAATAAAACTAACAGTGATCTATCTCCTTGCATCATCAACTATTGTTTAAAAACTTACATCTATAGTCCTCATTTACATCCATTTTACACTTTAGGATGTGCAGGCAGGCAGGCAGGTGGGCAGGCAGGCGGTAAGCACGCAGGCAGGCTCTTTAGCAATACCTATGGCTAGCTTATTGTTTCAACGGACCTCTTCAAAAAGCTGTTAAGGCAAATTAACCTCCAAAATTGCAGTTTGGATATCGTTGTAATTATCATCCCGAAAATACAAAATCTATTGCTACTGCACGACAGTAAGGTAAGTCTTAGAATTCTGGATCCTCACACACATTACATAATGTCAGATCTTTTTGGGGTTATAAAACTGTTCGCCATAATCATCTTTATGAACGGAATTCCATCACGTATACCAAGCGATAGCATTTTATGCGGACTCAGAGCTTGCTTCGGTATTTGAAGGTGGTTATATACTTGTTATAAACATTCCAAATTAATTAAATCTCCCTTAAAATGTGCTTTTACCTGGAAAATGTAAGCCTGCTTGATTTCGGAAAAGAATTTACCCTCAGCTACAGCAATTGCTACTAGATGTCTCTCCGTACGTCTGTACAGACGATTAAAGTATTTGCTCGGATGGTATAGCTATATCACAGAATAGAGAGTATACAGAAAGTCAACTCCGCTGTAATCCGTGCGCCAAAGTTCAGTGCGCATGCGCGAATTCCGCCATACTTGTACCGAGTAAACAGCTATATTGCTGATTTACACACTTCGTAATATCCATTTTATTAATGTTATTAATTTATTTTAGCTACTGGGATTATACTCTACTCAATAGTTATATTATACACTGTACGAGTTAGAATATTTGTTGACTCTTAAAGCTTTACTGCTCTTACAATGAGCAAGCAGTAAGATAAAAGGCGGACAATGTTACTCACACTGTAACGCAAAAATAATTCAAGTACAATTAATATGACAATGAAACATGGAGTGTCTCCTGGAAAGTTAGTAATGTGATTTATCATGTGTTTGCATCAATTTTCAGTTTCGGTTTTTTTGTTGGGTTTTTGTTTTCTTTCTATGGTAGGACTGATTCATTAAGCCTAAATATATTTAATGTCCATTCTGATTCAACGTATTAAGCCTTTTTATTATTTTATTAAATAAAGCTTGGCAGCCCTTTGAATCACTTGATTATTTACTCCTATCCACATATTTTCCTAACCATAATTTCATGTTGCTACGGTTTGCTTTGTAGATATGCACAGCAAACAAAACAGTTTAAAATATTTGATGTTTTCCATTCGTATGGCTTTTTCTAGATGTTCCACAAACAAAATTTTCTTACCAAAGAAGATTGTTATATCTGCATCAACTAATCAAGATAAACATTATCAGAATTCGTCTTAATTCTTGTTTCTTTGTAAGTAAAAGAGAAATAAGAGAATGCACAAGCTAAAGCGTTAGTCAAATCTTATAAAAGCCGGTGACTATGGTATCTAATCTTAGTATCCTCCAAGGATGCGACACGAAGTATTTCAAGAATATCCCCACACCCCCAATTATTTTTACATAAAATATTTTTCGAAAATTTTGATTTTCTCAAAAATGGGTCTTACAATTGTGATTAAAGTATTTTATACAAATAAAATGCATATTTTGAATTCTCTGGAAATAGCCTCTGAAGACTTCTTTATTCTGGTTGGGGTTTGCAAAATTTTGCATAACAATTAAACCGTAACAGATAGTCAAAAACTTGGTCTTGTTAAAACACAGAATTTATGTCATATACTTTTTGTTTATGTAAAGCTGATGGTTTTAAGATATTCCTTGTTACTGGTTTCAGTTTTAAACTAATTAATTCTTCTACGGGACCACAAAAGCGAACCGAACATTAATTATTTCTCATACCGACCAGCTTTTAAAAGATTAGACCATTTTGGCCTAGTGTATTCCCTTATTTCCCTCCTACTTACAAGCAAGTAAGTAACAGATCATTTCTTCTAATGTTTACCTTGATTCGCATGGCGTAGATAAGAGAATAATCTTTTATAAGAAACATTTGTTTGTGGATCAGCTAAAGAACGTTATGTGAATGGCACACATCAGATTTTTCTGCACTACGTTTTTGTCGATCTCTTACGGTTTACCAGTTATACAAAAGTTATATAAAAGTAACCTAGAATATAGAGGTCTTCAGGGGCTCTTCCAAACAAATTCAAGTTATAATTTCGTATGTCACAAAAGTATCTTAAACTTGCGACATTTTAATCAAAACCGTAAGAGATAGATAGAAGCTTGCTACACAGAGAATATAGATTCTGGTAAAGCCCACAATTTGTCATCATGTACATTCTTATGGTGTTAACCATTTTCGAAATTTTCAAATACATACACATTTTCTTTTGTGGAAATTACCATTGATGTTTTTTTTGTTCTTATCTTTTTCCAAGTTCTTGCATATATAATTGGAATTCAAAGCATCACATAGCTGCTGGCATCGAAAACATTTGACTATTGTTAATAACTATAACGAAATGCGCAATTAAAACGTACCTTTATTAACAAAAAACAGAAGAACAAGCGGCGGTATAAATAGTTTGTAGGAGAGTAAACAGAGAAAGTTATGTGTAAGTCACACATGAGATTGTTATTACCTACGTTCGTGCCTTTTAATTTTACACGTTTTAATCTGCTTTAAATGGTATGTAATAAACAGCGTTCGCTTTGCGTTTATTAGGTCCCAATATGGCGTCTGGCGCAGAGTTTGGCTTCTAGCACATCAAAGGAGCCGTCCTCGAGTTTCCTTTCTGTATACTCTCTATTCTGTGGCTATATATTAGGTTGTTATTCTCTTTGAGGAGGCCAACTGTAAACTATTCGCATTCATATTCTTAAGTAGCTACTCAAATATAAGTAACAGCGTTTCTAATCTTACAAATATCAGAGAAAATAAATAGTCAATATTTTAAGACTTGTAACTTGACATTTGTATGCCTTTAGCGTCTCTCTCGCTCCCCGCCCCTCTCTCTCTCTCTCTCTCTCTCTCTCTCTCTCTCTCTCTCTCTCTCCCATTCTTTGTCTGTTTATCTGTCTCTGTCTTGTTTAACTTATCATTTCAGTTAAAAGGGAAATTCAAGAAGAAACAAATCCAATGTGGAAGCAATAAATAAACATGCCTGACGTGCGTTCTTTAAGTATATATTAAACCTTTAAAATGAGGTCAGAGAACCTTTTGCTTTACAAAGCAGTAAAGTAATCATCCTGAAATACATAAAGCTGGACTATAGTTTATTGCCAGTTTACGATTGAGGCAAGTATCTATACATATATTTCGAACCTTGGGTAACAAGATTCATTTAACAACTAGGTGCAAGGGCTTGTTTACGCTTGTTTAATTCTACTGGCCATTCTGTTATAAAATTAAAGTATTATATAATGTTGTTCAGTTTGAAATCTAATCACAAAAGAGATCTTATTGGGAAGAGGAGTGAATTGAAAGTGTTCGAGGTTCTGGATACACTTTGTCGTTCATGGAGAGACGGAAAGTCCCCTAAGTAAATACTTTTCTAGCAATTTCAGGTACTTTAATGACTTTTTGGGCTGTAAATGAGGTATCTCGGATTACTTTTTAAAGGTCTTTCATAGCACTGGGAAAGTATTTTGGGGATAAGCATGGGGTTCTTAAGTACTTTGTCGGTAGTTACGCATCCCTATAAGGATTTTGCTCTAATTGGCATAGTTTCGTTTTTGCAGTGTTTTTTGTTGTGATTTTAGCACTTTTTGAGGGGCTTAGAGTACTTTGAGTGTGTTTATCCAGAAAAGTTTGTGTTTTATGGCTATTTTAAAGCTTTTCACGACATTTAGTACATTGTGAGGGTATCTTATTAGTGGTTTATTACGTTTTGCAGATAATTTATCACCTTTTTATGCCTTTCGGGCGTTTTAAGGGCATTTAGAAGGTATTTTGAGCTTTGAAAATGGTATTTTAGCAGTATATGGACATTTTTATGTCGGTTTTAAGTTATTTTGTGAACTTTATATCGGGTATTCACTTTTGCGGCCGACGTTTCTGTCACTTTAAAGACACTTGGTTCATCTCTTAAACGATTTTGGAGGAATTTGAAGGTATTTTCAGCTCCTGAATAGCTATTTTGGTAACTTTTATGCACAGTTTATGTACTTTTGAAGGTATGTTGGGACCTCCGGAACAGGTATTGAGCACTTTGGATCATGTGTTTCAGACCGCTTCGCAAGCATTTTGGATATGTTTAAGCCATTTAATAGCTGAAGATCATGGGGACTCTGGAGGACTTTTTTCAGTTAACTTTACAAGCTTTTTGAAGGAATTGAGGGCTTTTGAATATGTTTTTGGATATTTATTTTGCGAGCTTTAGAACAGCTATTTAGGGCAGGCCTTTTAGGTTAATTTTCTTGAATTTGGAGCAGGTCTTGCAGGCCAATGTTTAAGAAAGTTAAGGGCATTTTCAGGATATCTGAAGGTATTTTGGGCTGCATAAAATGTACTAATCCCTCGGGAACAGGTGTTTCATGATACCTTGAAGGTCATCCTGAGTGGTTGAAAACACTACATGAAATGCTCATCGATAAATTGGACCTTATAGGTGGAAAGGGATAACAGGCCGTTAATATACTTTGCTTTATTTATTTATTTTGGTTAATAACTACCACCTGAATTCTATTAGACAAATATTGTAGTAAATGTATTTGTTGGCTAATAATGTTGTTGAAAATAAAGTCTTGATTTCATTGCTGCAAATAATTCACTCGACATTTCGGCTCGTAGACAATTAATGGCTGCACGCCATTCGAGGCTCGCGAAACCACTGCGCGTTAACACTCCAGTCACTCGCCACTCAGTACAATTCACAACACAAAAGAACAACACTGCAATACAAACCTTGCTACTTTTACAGTAGGTAAATGACTTCACAAATTTTCTGGAAACTTGTCAAAAATACTGGAAGCCAAAGCAACGAAGAATCAATACTCGCTTTCTGAAGGGTCCTATTACATCGCGCCGCACTTCCTTGTTGCAAATCCCAAAATGCGTTGACTCACACACCAAGACAAACACGAGAACCATTTCATAAGGCGGCACTGTCACATTGGTCCCTCCTTAGAGCTGGTTGTCCCAAATGTGGCTAGACGATCCAGATGTATTACCAGTTTCCTCTCACTGGGTAGTATCTGGAGGCAGTACACATCATTTTATCTTCTTTGCCACAAAGTACAACCCTTGCCATATTTTTTTTATGCTTGTGCAGGTTGCTTTATTCCGGAAAGGGCGCTATAGCCACACCGATCACTTGGCTGAAAACTTTAGCTGTTGGCCTGCCGGTTGTAATGGGTGTTCATCCGATTGCTTACTACCTGGAAGTTTAGCGGGCCATCCTTTGCATGCCATGAATTCTGTCTACGAGATTTTTTGGCCAGTGTTTAACGACCGCTTTTACTAAAAATATGTCACTGGGGGTGATGTCTACGAGGTACTCCACGTTGTCAACAGCTGGCTGTTATGCTAGAGGACTCCCGAACATCACGGCGCATTGTAGACGAAGGTCTCTGCTAATGACGAAACTTACCGGTGTTTGTTGATGGTTCGGTTATGTTCAAATGTCCACCAGAGTCCCCGAATGTACTTTCTCAATTACTTGCAACACCTTACTCCGAGGGAGGTTCTGGTGACTCCCATTCTCTGAACAGCACGCTCTTTAACCCTCAATGATTACCATTGGGCCCAGTAGGAATTTTATACGATGCTGCTTGGTGCGATGTCTTTCTAGCACGGCCTAGTCCCTTCATCTACTTCTACCACGAGTAGCACGAAGTCGGCCTACCGCCAGATACTCTCTCTTCAGCCATTCGATATCTCATCCAGCTATAGGCACCGCTGAAATAATAAGGAGATTTGTGGCACACTCTTTCTCTCCAAACTCACTGCAATGGTCGCGATCCTCTGTACAGGATATTCTGGACATGGCATCCGCACAGGTTTGGCTCCTTTCCGATGTTCTGTGTTAAACTTGTACTTTTGCAGCCTCTGGGCGCAACAGGCAACCTCGGCCTCTATATTGAAACTTAGCAGATAGGTAAACTCGGATTGGTAAGTTCTCAGATGGATTGAGTGACCACACATAAACTTGTGAAAGTGCTCCTACGCCTTTACTATCGCAAGGAACTATCTTTGGGGTAAGGAAGTAGCTATTTTCTGTCTTTAAGAGCGACTTGCTGTAGCATATAATCCGCTCCGGGCCCGCCAGGATCTGTGACAGAATACCGCCAAAGGCGGTGTCGCTGTCATCGTTTGATCACTATATGGTCGCCAACAGGTTGAGCAAATTTCAAATAGGAGCTCTGCCGAGTACTAATGTTAGCGCTGGAACTCGCTCTCTGCCCCTTCTTAACACACGTAAGGCCGGTGCTCTTCCGTATGGCAGGTGAGGGACTTTGCGATGTTGGAGAATCTTCTTACGAACCGGCCGTAGTAGCTGCATATACTCAGCACCTTCGCAGTTCACGTTTGACTCTTGTGCGGTGCCAATCTCTCAGCGCCCGAACTTTCAACGAGTCCTCAGGCATTTTAGGTGGCGACACTGTGTGGCCCAGTTATTGCAGTTCCTGGCACAAAATCTGGAACTTCATCATGCTCGGCTTCAAGTTAGCTACCTGCAGCCTTTGCAATGTCATAGTTTTTTGTTTTTTTTTTAGATATTTTTTCGGAATTACTGCCAGCTACGACGATTTCATCCAAATAGAACAGGTAAGTTTCGAATATCAAACCTCATCACTGATTCCATGAAGCGCAGGAGGGCGGCTAGAGTGTTGCTGAGGATGAAGGACATAACTATAAATTGCGGCCAGTTGAAAATACAGTATTCTCCTCGTCTCTAGGATTTAAGGCCAGTTGTGAGTTTCCAGATTTCAAATCCAAAGTAAAGAACAACATTGCGCCCAGGGTGTCGTCAATGCGGGTTAAGTTGAAACGGGCCTTTCGCTGATGACATTTAATTTCTTGTAGTCCACGGAGAAACGTAGCCCAAGGGTAGCTCCAAAACTGCAGGGGAGCACCAAGGGATTTTACACTCTTCAATAATTTCGATATCCTTCATGTTCTCCAATATGTACTTAGGCTTCCTCCGCCTGGGGAATACATCTTGATGAATGCCAGATGAGTCGTGCGTCTCCGCTGTCGATATTATGGTGTACTCGGTTTGAGCGAACATAGTCGCGACCCTTTCCACCTGTGAGGTGGTTATATTACCGGTCACCCGCGTCACTAAGTCTTTCTCCAAGGGCTCCAGGCCCATCGAATTGTGGCTGAGCATTACATTGACAGTTGGCTCGCACTACTCTTATTCCGTCCAGGCTTGGATGTCCTAGTCAGCTTCCCTTCGCCACGTTGTATCTGATTACATTCACGCTTACAGCTTTGCATAAGAGACACTGGCACAGGTTTTCTGGTATCCAGCCGTTTCCGATGAGGATGTCTTCTACTCTTCTGCACAAGGCACGTTGGCCCCCCCCCCCCACCTGAATGGGTTGAAGACGGGCCCGAGATAACCCTCATCTTGTCGGTGTTCATTCGTTTTCTTCCTGCTCGTTGACTTGGTTTGGACAGTTTTTCACTAAGTGATTTGCTTCGCCACACTCCCAGTACACACCATCTGAAGATAGTCGACATCTTTTTGGGTTGCTTCTCTCCCCTTGTTATAGCGAATACAAGTAGTCTTCAAGGTGGGAAGCAGCTTGTTTTGATCACCTCCATTCTGAGTGCTGGCGTTAACGCCTCGTGGATCTTCTTATAGTCGCCGTGCATCAGCCAACTCTGTCATATTTCGGCGTCATGCCGAGTGCCGACGAACGAGAAGGTGGTTCCTTGGAACATGCAGCTTAGTGGCAGAATCAACAGTTTTCTTTCTATTTTTTCGCTAGCTGTTCGATGACCAGGGCGAACACCTGCATAGTCTAACCTGGCTGTAACAGGCTTGGCTTAAGCAGACTGCGGTAGGCCACAGCCAAGCCATAGTAGCCCAAGCGGTTCACGAGGACCTCTCACATCCCTTCGGATTTCCCTGACGTACGGATAATATTCGCTACTTCTGTCCTTGTATGTTTGCTATTATGTGTTAGGCTCCTCTTCGGAAGACAATCGATTATGGGAGGCGCCGGTGGGTAATTTAGGCCGAAAACTTCGAAGTTTAACGCCTCGTCGTTCTTGGGTGATTTAACGCCAACGGATGTTGGGTTCCGTCCGGTAATCTCGGCCTTCAGGTCCATCAACTTTTCGTGTAGCATCGTTTCCATCGTGGCGGTTATTTCATTCGCAACGCTGACCACTCTTCCCTCCAGGGCATTAACACGTTCCCCCGGGTCTTTCAGGGGTCAACGCGATGGTCAAAATTCTCCATCATTCCTCCCAGCTTCTCCAAGTCTTTGTTCACATCGGCGAGTAGTTCGTCGATATTGGTGGTAGGGTGCATTGTCATCCTAGGTTTTTTAGATTTCATTTCTGTTTGCATCTTCTCAATTTTCCTTAAGCCGAATTCCATCTTCTACTCCATAGTATCCACTCCGGTTTCCAATCCCTTCTCCACTTCCGTCTTCACTGTCATTATTTATCTTCTCATCCTGTCCATTTTCCAATCCTGATTTCATTACCATTTTAATTTGCTTAACTTTGGCCCACAAACTTTTCACCCATTCCACCCTCTCGACATAACAACACACTTTTGACATGACATGAGTGTAGCACATGTCTTTATTGAAAATGTGGTTACAAATAAAGTTTGAATTCACTACTGCAAAATAATAATTTCCTCGGCGTTACGAATTTTGTAGATAGCTTAAGGCTGTACGCCATCCATGGCTTGCGCACCGCTGGGCGCTAACACTCCAGTCGCTCACGACTCAGTATAATTCACAACACAACAGAAAAGCACTGCACTGCAATCGTTCCTGCTTTTGTAGCTATAAAATAATGTCACAAACTTCCCGGAAATTTAACTGAGATACTGGAAGCCAAAATTTGGAGAAGAATCGAGTGTTATGTACGTGGAGGTTCCTGTTAAATAGCGGCGCTCTTCCGTGTTATTTACGCGTCCAAACTGCGATGACATTCATAACATGATAATTTTTCTAATAACATTTTGTGGTTACCCCACCCCCCCAGGGGCCAACTATGTTAGGTATGGGTTAGACGCATTAGGGGTCCCGAGCCAACAAAGGTGCCCTATGTGGACACCTTTGAGAAGTGAGGGACTCAGTGGGTGAAAATACCCACCCATGTGTAGGCCGTGCGTGGAGACTCATGTCGGTGGAAAGGAATATCCTGTTTCTTTGAGGATTGCGTATCTGAGCTTGGGCTTCTGATTTTCACTAACTATGGGCGATGCGCAGCCTAATACACCACTTTGGTTTCTGCTTCGCTTAAACGGGAGGCTGGGGATTAACCAATTCTCATCAATCGGTTAGGACTACGTCTTATACTCAACTCCAGGTTGCGTGGGATGGCCAGCCTGCTATGTCCCTTGTGTAGCCCTGTTAATCTGTGGGGTGACTCCATGTTGGACCCCGTGGTGGGTGAGGAGCACTGGGGGATGAATTTATACCATACTTTTTATAGCTTCCAAAAGAAAACTCAAACCCAGTTTAATGTTTGGAAAGAAAGTAGTAGAGTCCAAGTCCTAGTTACTTGGTAATACTTAGGGCAGAGGAAGGAAAGATATCTACCATTTCTTATCCAAAAAGCCCTGGATAAAATAGCTGATCCGATTTAGTCATGCATTCGCTCTCGCAATGGCACGCCCCTGTTTGAAGCAGTCTCCGCATCCCAGGCATCAAAACTATTGCGAGCAAATATGTTAGGCAGTTAGCCTGTGAAGATCGCTATGCACAGGACCTTGAACTTCTCTCGCGTAGTTGCACCACCCGCGCATGTGACGGTTTGTCTAATGAGGAGATTCAGGAGGAGCTCTCAGCACAAGGCGTCAGCTCTGTCTATAGGGTTCAGCGGAGAGTTAATGGTGAATTTGTGCCTACCCGTAGCCTACTCCTTAGCTTTGATTGGGTAGAGCTGGTGGATCTTTTTATAGTCGCCGTGCATCAGCCAATTCTGTCATATTTCGGCGACACGCACAGTGCCGACGAACGAGTAGGTAGTTTCCTGGGACATATAGCTTAGTGGCAGCATCACCAGTTTTCTTTCTTTTTTTTTCGCTTGCTGTTCGATGACCAGGGCGAACACTTAACCTGGGTGTTGCAGCCTTGACATAAGCTGACTGCGGTAGGCCGCAGCCAAGCCATAGTAACCCAAGCGGTTCACGAGGACCTCTCACATCCTTTCGGATTTCCCTAACGTACGGATAATATTCGCTACTTCTGTCCTTGGATACTTGCTATTATCTGTTAGGCTCCTCTTCGGAAGACCATCGATTATGGGAGGGGCCGGTGGGTACTTTTGGCGGAACACTTCGAAGTTTAACGCCTCGTCGTTCTTGGATGATTCAATGCCAACGGATGTTGGGTTCCGTTCGGTAATCTCGGCCTTCAGGTCCTTCAACTTTTCGTGTAGCATCGTTTCCATCGTGGCGGTTATTTCATAAGCAACGCTGTCCACTCTTCCCTCCAGGACATTAACTCGTTCTGCGGGGTCCTTCAGGGGTCAGCGCGATGGTCAGGATTCTCCATCATTCCTCCCAGCTTCTCCAAGTCTTTGTTCTCATCGGCGAGTAATTCGTCGATATTGGTGGTAGGGTGCATTGTCATCCTAGATTTTTTAGATTTCATTTCTGGTTGCATCTTCTCAGTTTTCCACATGCCGAATTCCATCTTCTACTCCATATTATCCATTTCGGTTTCCAATCCCTTTTCCACTTCCGTCTTCACTGTCATTATTTATCTTCTCATCCTGCCCATTTTTCCATTGCTGATTTCATTTACATTTTAATTTGCTTAATTTTGGCCAACAAACTTTTCACCCTGTACAACCTCTCGCCATAAAAATTACACTTCTGACATGACATCAGTGTACCACATATCTTTATTGAAAGTGTGGTTACAAATAAAGTTTGATTTCGCTAATGCAAAATAATAATTTCCTCGGCGATACGAATTCTGTAGATAGCTTAAGGCTGTACGCCATCCATGGCTTGCGCACCGCTGGGCGCTAACACTCCAGTCGCTCACGACTCAGTATAATTCACAACACAACAGAAAAGCACTGCACTGCAATCGTTCCTGCTTTTGTAGCTATAAAATAATGTCACAAACTTCCCGGAAATTTAACTGAGATACTAGAAGCCAAAGTTTGGAGAAGAATCGAGTGTCATGTACGCGGAGATTCCTGTTACATCGCGGCGCTCTTCCGTGTTATTTACGCGTCCAAACTGCGATGACATTCATAGAATGATAATTTTTCTAATAACACTTTGTGGTTACCCCCCCCCAGGGGCTTACTACGGTAGGTATGGTTTAGACGCACTAGGGGTCCCGAGTCAACAATGGTGCCCTCTGTGTACACCTTTGAGAAGTGAGGGAGTCAGTGGGTGAAAATACCCACCCACCTGTAGGCCGTGCGTGGAGACCCATGTAGGTGGAAAGGAATACCCTGTTTCTTTGAGAATTGCGCATCTCAGCTTGGGCTTCTGATTTTCAGTAACTGGGGGCGATGCGCAGCCTAATATACCACTTAGGTTTCTGCTTCGCCTAAATGGGAGGCTAGGGATTAACCCACCCCTCATCAATCGGTTAGGGCTAGGTACTATACCCAACTCCAGGGTGCGTGGGATGGCGAGCCTGCTATGTCCCTTGTGTAGCCCTGTTACCCTGTGGGGTGACCCCATGTTGGACACCGTGGTGGTTGAGGCGCACTGGGGATGAATTTATACCATACTTTTTATAGCTTCTAAAAGAAAACCCAAACCCAGTTTAATGT
Source organism: Hymenopus coronatus (assembly GCA_030762935.1). Taxonomy (NCBI): domain Eukaryota; kingdom Metazoa; phylum Arthropoda; class Insecta; order Mantodea; family Hymenopodidae; genus Hymenopus; species Hymenopus coronatus. The sequence continues at coordinate 66,111 of JAUKNX010000249.1, read as the reverse complement.
TTGGAAAAAAAGTAGTAGAGTTCAAGTCCTCGTTACTTGGTAATACATAGGACAGAGGAAGGAAAGACATTTACCACGGTTATCCCATTTCTTATTCAAAAAGACCTGGATAAAATAGCTGATCCGAAGTAGTCATGCACTTGCTCTCGCAATGGCACGCTCCTGTTTGAAGCAGTTTCCGCATCCCCGGCATAAAAACTATTGCGGGCATATTTGTTAGGCAGTAACCCTGTGCAGAGGACCTTGAAATCATCTCGCGGAGTTGCACCACACGCGCATGTGATGGTTTGTCTATTGAGGAGATTCAGGAGGAGCTCTAAGCACAAGGCGTCAGCTCTGTGTAAAGGGTTCAGAGGAGAGTTAATGGTGAATTTGTGCCTACTCGTACCCTACGCGTTAGTTTTGATTGGGTAGAGCTGCCTCAAGGAATTAAGACAGGGTACGACGCAATCGAGGTTAGGTCATACATCCTGAACCCGCTGCGATGCTTCAAATGTCAACGCTTTGAGCACACTAGTGGTTGGTTTACCTGTGCCAACTAAGGAGATGTCACGCACGACGGAGTTTGTACATCGACTTTATGCTGTGTTAACTGGGGCGGTGAGCATCCATTTAGTTCCCGCGACTGTGCCCGTTTTGGAGAGGGGAGAGCGATCCAGGATATCCGAGGCAAAGAGAAGGTGTCCTCGGAAGCTCCTGCAAATCCGACAACCCCCTGTCTTGCTTCTTGGTACCTACAGATCGGTTCTAACTAAACCAGTACCGAAGCAGGAAATCGCAAAGCACATCTGCGATATCAACGGGGACACAATTGTAGAAAAGACTCTCGTAGCCAGTTCACTTACAAGGCCCTCAGTTTCCACTTCCTCGTCGGATTCACGATCTGCCAACGCCACATCTGCAAGACATACTGCAGGAAAGGTGTCACCCATGCCTTCGTCTTCGGGAACTAAGCCAGCCATAACCGTTGAGAATTCTACACCTGCGAAAACTTTAAGACCAAATAGTTCCGGACCGACTTCCTGAAAGAGAATGTTAAGTCCCCTCCGAAAACATCTAAGGGACGGACAACCGGTTATCCTCTTCATAGAAATCTTCTGGGGGGGGGGGTGCACAGTTCGGCGACCACTATCTTCGTTGATCAGTACCTCCAATTCTCAATTGGAATGTGGGCCTCCCCAGTGGTGGAAATGGACTAAGAGGATTTTGCCCTCAGTGCCAGACTGCCAGTGCGTAAAAGGCAGGATCATGCTCCTGAAAAAAGTGTTTATCCAACGGACAAGAAAAATAAACTAAACTGACCAGCGCAGCCGAATGTGCAGAAACGCCTTCCCATTTAAAACTTATCCTACATCATTGCCAATGGCTGTCCTTCAGTGGAGCACACCCTTGGAATAAGATCACATCGACCAGAGCTTGAATTGTTGATCCACCAGTATCAGCCTTTGGTCGTATACCTTGTAAGAGACCAAGCTCCGTCCTCAAAACCACCTTACAATAAACCAGTACTCCTCTGTCCAGTGTGGTATATCCCCGGCGGATGGAGTCCCTGTACATGGGGGCCCCATTATTCTTATCAGAGATGATAACTTCGCCGACTGTGTACCCATTCAATCTGACACACATTCCATTACTGCAAAGATTAAGCTACTTTCCATTTACTTTACCATTGCAGTATATATGCACCCCCATCTGACAGCCTCTCGCGCACTGATGTAGCAGACGTAGTCTCCCAGGTACCAACACTTCTGCTCTTAGGGGACGTGAATGCCCACCACCCACTTTGGCCCTTCCCTCCGGCTTGTGCGAGAAGTCAACTGACCGCCGATTTCTTGGGTTCCATTAACCTATCTCTCCTGAACACCGGAGAGCCAACGTTTCTTTCTAACGGCTTCAATAGTTTTTCTCATCTGGATATATCAATTTGTTCTCCACAGTTGGCGGTTTCCTTATAATGGAATATCATCTCTGACTTACATTCTAGCGTCCCTTTTGTATTCTTCTTTGTTTCTTAGCAAAGGATGTACGTTCAACCCGTTCACCAGGGTGGCGCCTAGAACAGGCCAGCTGGTGCCTTTATTTTGGTTTGACCGTTTTTCACTACTACGAGCGCGACTCGGTGGATTTTTTAGTTCACCACCTCACCGAGACAATTATTTCTGCTGCTGAGCTTTCTATTCCGCGGTCGACTGGATATCCCCATCGCTTTCCTGTCCCTTGGTGGACAGAACAATGTCGGAATGCCATTCATGCTCGCGGACGTGCTCTTCTGATCTTCCAGGGCGTACCTACGCTGGTAACGTAATACAATTTAAGAAGATGTGTGCCAAATCTAGACAAGTGGATAGCAAAAAGCAACCACGGAGCCAATTTGTAGGTCCCTTTAATCAACTTGCACCTTCCTCTGTCGTATGGGATAATTTAAGGCGTGTAGCCGGCAAACCAACCCATCTGCCGATAGCCGGTTTTAAGACTAATGCAGGGCCCTGAGGTTGATATGTTTGACGTGGCTAAATATCTTGCCAGTGCTTTTGCTCAAGTGTCTAGCTCAGAACTATTCCCCTTAGTTTTTATTCAGTTAAGACTCATGTTGAATCTCAAGGGTTTGCCTTCGGCTCTGGAAACCTTGAACACTCCAACCGCCTTTTCACCATGGCGGAGCTAGACCAGGCCCTCTCATCTTCTCGAAACTGCGCTAAATGCAAATAGTATACACGTCCAAATGTTGCAACATCCCTCTCCTGAGGGTAAGGTTTTCCTCCTCGAGGTCTATAATCGGGTCTGCGTGGATGCCACTTTTCCAACTCAGTGGCGGGAGGTCAATATCATACCTAATTTGAAGCCTGGAAAGGACCGTCACCTTCCTTCCAGCTATCGTCCAATTTGCCTCACTAGCTGTACTTGCAAGGTGATGGATCAGTGGACGGTTGGTGTGGTGGTTGGAACGCCACAATCTTCTGACGAACATCCAATGTGTTTTTCGAAGACATGAATCAGCGGTTGACTACTTTGTGTCGTTATCGACGCAGATCAAGAACGCCTTCTTCAGATTTGTCAGATGGATGGGATATTTTTTGACGAGGAGAAGGCAATGGGGGGGGGCAGGGATTTTACACTCCCTTCATAGCTGGAATACACGTGGACGCCTACCGTTGTTGATTACGGAGTTAATGCGGTGCAGATTTGACAGTACTGTTCGTCTAAATCGTGCACTGATCCGATCTAAGTTAGACTATGGATGCATCGTTTATTCTTCTGCACGACTAACTTTGCTGAGACGTTTGCACCCTATCCATCTTGGATGCATTCGTGTGGCTGTTGGGGCCTTTCCAACCAGCCCAGTTGTGAGCCTCTACGCTGAATCGGCAGAACCCCCTCTGCGGTTTCGGCGTGATGTCCTGTTAGGGAATGATGCCTGTGCCTTTAAGTGCATGCCTTTGGATCCGACGTTTACCCTTTCTTCTGTACTAAGCGGGACACACGATATCGCAACCACTTACTTAGTCCAAGGCCTGCAGATTTCCGTGTCCGTGAGCTTCTCCTGAAACACAATATTGTAGTGCCTCAACTGTTTCCGGATGGGAAAAGGGTGTACCCACCTTGGATTTCTAAGTTATTTAATTGCAACTGTGAAAGACACTTTTAGAATTTCGTTATACTTAGAAAATGTGCTTAAAACAATTATGATATTTAAAAAAAAAAAAAAAAAAAAAAACCCTCTTTCCATGCAATATTTGTTTATAAACTCACAATTCTTGTCACCTGCAAATGATTTGCCCACAGTCAGCACCATGAAGATTAAACCGACCAAAATGAGGATGACCTTGACCTTCATTTCTCTGAAATCAGTTTTAAAACACAAATACTATTAAAGCATTTCAGATACTTGTACTTCATAGCTAATGGCACTTAATGTATATAAATTACAATGTCAGCTTTTAAATTACGTTTAAACATTGCAGGATAGATTGAATCTTATCGCCCGGCTGGGTAGTGTTGTGGTAGCGGTTCTGCCTCCCATTCAACAGGTCTTGAGTTCAAATCTCGCTTAGCGTGAGTTACTCGGATAAGGCTTTTATCGCTGTGGCCGAATGGTTAAACCACTTGCCTCTCACCTTGACTCCCGGGGTTCGATCCCAAGCGACAGCATGTGAGATATGTGGTGGACAAAGCGGCGGTGGGGCTGGATTTCTCCGGGTACTCCGGTTTCCCCCGGCATCTCATTCCACCGGTGCTCTATCATCATTCATATATCACCAGTGTCACCGCCTGCGGTGCCATAAGCAGCTAAAGAGGGCGTTAAACACTACCAAAAAAATTGAATCTTATCAAAAATTGTTATGGCCACAGCTTTGAATACTGCATGGTTTAATTACTTCAACATCCAAAGTCAGTATTTCACATACTTATATATATAGTGCAAAATTTTGCTCGAATTCTAACATCCAAGCTGTTTAGTTTTTCGTTTTTATTATTATCAATGTACTCTGACAAATAATGACCAGAATCACACAATCTATTCATATAAGAATAAAGAGTAAAACTGTGCAACGTCTCTTAGGAACTTCACTATGGCCGCAGTAAATTTACCTCAAGTTGAACAGTTGCAACCAAATCTCAATATCAAACTTTTAGATGGTATTCGTATGCTCAAGCACTATAAAAGCTAAGTATTTACAATAATTTAAATAAACAATATATGAATTATTAGAATTTTCAATCTTAATTGTAATTTACTATTAACTGCCCAAGAGCCTGTTAAAATAACCAAGGAAATAAATATGTAGTTCTTTTTCTGATTTCATAATCTTTTTACAATTTCTATTTCCTTATGGTGATCACTCCTGAATATTTCAGAATGGACACTGATGAGTTGTGATAAGGCAAAGCATCTTTTGCTGAAGTTCAGATAGCAACATGTGCAAATTCACATGTGGATTTCAGCTGTGTACGTTTGTAAAGCAGGTGTTGCTAAGCCATTTGCTAGGATGAATCTCAAACAAAAGTATATTTATGCCATAATTTTATATAGCTTTAAACTTGGTTTAGGAAAGAGAAAATGTCTTGAAAGACTCCAGTTCATTAGAGAATCTTAGCTCTTTGCAAACCACCATTTATAGGTAGTAGGCACAGCTTAGAAGAGGAGGCAGTCCCTCAAAGTTGAACACCGAGCAGCAGGTTGACTAAAATAACAATAGATGAAAATGTGGTTAAAGCAGGGGTATGTTGCAAAAAGACCCTTGTTGTAGATTTGGCCAAAATGAAGGAGACATAATTATTGGATCAGCAACAATAAAAATGCACCTGAAACAAAGTTTTGATGTCAGGAAGCTCTGCAGATCAGGGATACCCAACCATCTCACAAATGAATGGAATTGTGTCAGGAAAATATTGAAATATGTAATGGTAGAGGTTCCAAAAAGATATCTAACGTTGTAATAGGCAATGAAGGCTAATAATACCAGTATGATCCAGCGAGTAAAAGACAGTAATTCTGGGTCATCTCTGGAGAAGATCCCCAATCAAAGCTGAAGTGTACAAGAAGGGTTGTTAAGGCTCATTCTCCTCAGCAGGCGTCCACATAGCAATAGTTCCATTGGAAGCAGAAAATACTATTTACTGCCAAATGTTACATCACAAAATAACTCCTATAAGTGTTCAAAGATATGAGAAAAAGAGCATCCCAAAACGGTTGGAATTTGCTATGACTCTTTCCAAACCTTTGACAAGTTTCACAGATAAGTTGCCTTTGAAGCAGATAATTGTGGCATTAACAATGAAAAAGAGAAAGCTCTATGGAGGAAGCTGTTTAACAAATCATGTATTCAGAAAAATGAATACTAAATTTTGGGTCCAAGCAAAATATTTTGACTAATGACAGAAAGAGAACAATAGAAATTCATAAACACAGAAGTGGTCATAAGTTATAGGATACTATGAATTGAGTGTAGCAGAGTATTTGTGAAGCAAAACATGAATGCAGCAAAAATGCTTTGAAGCAGAATTCAGAAACACAAATTCTACCGAAAAAGGAAGCCACAAATTATTGTAACATTAGTATACATTGTTTGGCAATATAACAAGTTTTCTATGAGTATTTTATAGTAATTCTTGCAACTTCTGTGGTTTGGTATATAAAGTTTGAAATAATCGTGTTTTAACTTTTATGTCCTGCTGAATTCTTGAGTCCTACGACTCACATTCTACTAATAAATCAAAAGGTGATATATCTCTTTGCATCATCAACTATTGTTTAAAGACTTACATCTGTAGTTGCCATTTACATTCATTTTAGACTTTAGGATTCATGGTAAAATAGTTATATAATTTGTTATGTTTCATAAATATCTAATATGAAAGTATCATCTACCATATGCATTTTATGAATTTAAAAAAATCTGTGTGTGTGTGCGTGTGTGTGTATGTGTGTGTAGATACTAATGGCTAGCTTATTATTGTTTCGATTCACATCCTCTAAAAACTGTTGAGACAAATTAACCTCCAAAATTGCATTCCGCATGTTATTTCAACTATTACCCACTAAGTATAAAATCTATTGCTACTACAGGAAAATAACCTAAGTCTTAGAATTCCGCATAACCGTTGTTTATATATATAGATATTACTCACATATTACACAGCATATAATTTAAAATCCTACTGTGGTTATAAAATTGATTGCCATAACCATCATTATGAACGAACTTCCATCACGTATACCAAAGCTATAGTATTTTATATGGACTCAAAGCTTGCATTTGTATTTGTAGGTGGTTATATATTTATCATAAACATTCCTAAATAATTAGATATTCCTTAAAAGGTGTTTTTACCTGGAAAGTGTAAGTCTGTTTGATTTCGGTATTACAGTCAACGTCAAAAACAGCAATTACTACTAGAAGGCTCTCCGGACGTCTGTACAGACGATTAAAGTATTTGCTCGGAGGGTATAGCTATATCCTCTTGTTATTCTCTCTGAGGAAGCCAACTGTAAACCAGTACCATACATATTCATAAGCAGCTACTGAAATATAATTAACAGCATTTCAAACATTAAAATTTCGAAAGAATTAAAGTAGTCAATATTCTAAGACATGTAACATGATATTTACATGCCGTTAGCGTCTCTCGCTCTCTCTCTCTCTCTCTCTCTCTCTCTCTCTCTCTCTCTCTCCGTCTCTGTTTATTGGTCTGCCTCTGTCTCTGTCTCTCTCTCCTTCTCTCTCTCTCTCTCTCTCTCTCTCTCTGTCAGCATTTGTCTCTCTAGATGCGAAATTTTAACTTATCATATCACTTAAAAGGGAAATTACAGAAGAAACAAATGCAATGTGGAAGCGATAAATAAGCATATTTGACGTGCGTTTGTTAATTTTATATTAACAATGAGGACACAGAACTGTTCTTCGCAAAGCAGCAAAGTATTCACATTGAAATATGTACAGCTGGACCATAGTTTACTGCAAGTTTACAGCTGAGGCTAGTGTCTATGCAATTATTGAAATCCTTCGGCAAGAAGTTGTATTTAACAAATGTGGCACTGGAATACCCTCCTTTTGGTTTGATACCCAAATAGCAGGTAATGATTTGCCACTTAGCCTTTTGAAATAGAAGGTACTTGAGCTTGAGAAAACTGGAAGCTCTTTCCAAAGCTAGAGCTATGGCACTAATAAAGGAACTATAATCACCTATTTTACAATGTGTGGCCAATTTCTAAATGAGTTTAACTTGTGCCGCCAATCAACATAAATATACAAAGGAATGAAAGTGGTGTCTATTTGAATAATATGCTACCAAAAATAAATGTGGAAAAAGGAAAAAGGGAAGTGATAAGCCTACAAAGCATTGCAAGATTTCAAATATCACAATAGTCGCATCCTGCAATGCATTTAGTAGTTTCATTGCAATTCTACTACTGATGTTAAAAGGAATTTAATGATGACCTGAGCTGTAAGTTAGTGCTCCAACTGTATCTCTTGCTTGCATGAATTATAGCAGTTATTGATATAAATATATATGTATATATATATTTGTCTCCTTTTTTTTTTTTTAACGTTCTTGGACATTTCCAGAGACATTGTGCTATTTACTGCAGATGGCCACATTCCTCACTTTACAATTTGAAAATATTGCTACTGTTAAGGCAAATTGTGAACCGCAATTGGGTAAATTTATCTCAAAAATCAAGAGGCCCAAAACAAAAATTTCTAATAGCATACAGTTACCAATTAGGAACCAGTAAGTATATAGCAGAACATTTACCGGTGCAACTATCGAGTATCAATGCATTTTTGAAGAGGTAGCTGCAAATCCAGAAGACAAAAACCACCTGTGGATTTTATGAAGTCAGCTACTATTCAGATGTAACCTCAAAGAAGGGTGACAGGATTCAATGCCTTTACTTCCAAACTGTTTTGTGAACAATGCTTTGGAGCGGCAGGTTCCTAACAATTTCATTTGAGGGGTTTGTAGCAAAAACCAGATATGTCCATTTTTGGACCAAAATGAGTTTGAGTGTTCATGGTATATAATGTATCATTGCACTTCTTTTGGAGCAAAAACCAGAGGTGTGTGGACTCATCTGAATGAGATATGCATAAATGCCAACAGAGACCGTAATTAGTTTGGAGCAAAAATCAGACTAGTCCTGGACTTATCTAGTTCTTGCGCCAGCAGATGGCAGCACTAGAGTATTAGCTGTTTCTTGTTAGTAAAATGGCTGCTTGAACTTGGTTTTCTGTTATTAAGCCAGTTTATTATGTTTTAAAGATGCCATCAGGTAATTCAAGCTGTGATAATGTTGGTGGTAAACATTCAAGGAAAAGAAAACATGATCCCAGTAAATAGAAAAAACATACTGACAAACTGAAAAGATTAAGGGGTGAATCATATGTCTCAAGTAGTGGAAAAGATGTTCCAGCTCGTGAAACAGGCCCTGCATGTAACTTTCAAAGGTGCATTGATATTTTGATCGTAGATGAAAAGCAGGAAATATTTACAAAGTTCAATGCACTTTTAAGTAAAGAAGCACAAGATTCATTTTCATCTGCATCCATTACACCAACACCTGTTCAATGACGGAGGCCCAGAAAAGGTGAAGAGCCTGGGATTTGTAACTTCTCATATAAATACAAGGTATGTCTACTTACTTGTAAACTATGTATATTGCAACTGATTAGCTTAACTTGTATGAATTAAATTAGATTATTGTCTGCAAATTGTGCAGAATTAAAAAAAATTGAACAATAGCATTTCCTATCATTAAAATGAAGTAAAGATTATAAAATGTTATTTTTATTATTTTATATATATGTATATATACATATATATAATACACTTTTTATAATACTAGTAATATGTTTGTTTCAGATTCAGCTCAAAACCAAGGAGCATGTGGTATGCAAGAAGGCTTTTTGTAGTCTGTATGGAATTAAGAAAGCACGAGTTGAATGCCTGTCTTTGTATGTGGCAAGGAACATTGGTTCACCTCCAGACAACAGGGGAAATCATAACAACAGGCCAAACAGGGTGAGTGCTAATGACATTGAAAGTGTATTACGCCACATACAGCAATTTCCAGCCCAAACCTCACACTACAGTCGGAAAGACAATATCCAAAATGTTTTTTATCACCTTACCTCAATCTGAAAAAAATGTAGGAGTTATACTTGGAGCAATATGAGCCTGCAGTATACAGGGCTTTAACACCAGAAGCAAGAGTAAAAAATTGCAGGGTTTCATATGATTATTACTATAGATGTTTTAAATAATAAATACAACATTTCTTTTGGAAGCCCAAAAAGTGACACCTGGGAAAATGTGAATCGTTAAGTAAATTAATAGCAGACTGTATTGATAATCCAGACCAATAAAAAATACATGAAACAGAGAAGAAAGTGCACTGGTATAAAAGTGAAATATTCTATGACAGGCTTAGAACTGAAACTAAAAGGACAAAGGAAAACATAAGTGTTATATGTTTAGCATTTGATTTTCAGCAAAACATGCCACTTCTAAAGTTTCCTTCAACAGATATATTCTATTGCAGGCAAGTTTGGATGTATAACTTTAATATACATTGTTGCTCTAGTGGTAAGGTACACATGTTCATGTATACAGAGTGTGATGGTAAAAAGGCTCCTGATGAAGTTGTTTCCTGCTTGGATTGGTACATAAAATGTGTAGTTTCTCCTAAAACTAGTGGACTTGTGCTCTTCTCGGATAACTGTGCTGCACAAAACAAAAATAAAGTACTGTTGCAATATCTGTTCAACCTGACATACTCGAACAGATTTCAGAAAATTTCTCATTATTTTCCTGAACGAGGACACTCATTTCTGCCCTGCGATAGGGACTTTGGCCATATTGAAAAGAAGAAAAGGCTTATAACAAGACTGCATAAACCTGAAGAGTGGCATTCACTTATCAGAAAGTCATCTAAATTATATACAGTTGTTCCTGTCAATCAAACCTTAATCAAAAATTTTGGTGCCCACTTCAAACCTTTGTTCAAAGGAACCATGAAAACAAGATAAAATGAGCCTTTCAAAATTTTAAAATACAAAGTATTTCAATACAGTTCCCAACATAAACAAATTTTCAAAGTAAGCCAAAATCAACACACAACTGTTACTTTAGAGTTCAGCCCTCTGAAAAAAATCAAGAAATGGAGACCTTGGTTTTCCAGACAAAATATTGTACCATGGGCGATTGCCTATTACAAAGGCTAAATATGATGATGTGTTGAAACTGGCAACAAAATACATTGCCTCAGCAGATATGGAGTTCTATAAGAAACTGTATTATCAGGGTAATACAAATGAAGCCAGTGAGCATGGCTCAGATAACAGTGGCTAAGAAGTTATTGCCTTAGAATAAATAGTATTAATTAACCTTCACCACCTGTTTTATTTATTTTATTGTTTCATTTTATATTATAATAAATTCAATTCAGTTCAATAGATTTTCTGAAAATATAAACTGTGTTTCGATAGATATTTTTCATTTCATTAGTACACAAACAGAAATTATACAGAACTTGTAGCTGCAAAAATATGTACTTGAATAATATCATATGCTTTGTTTGTAAAATATATTCATAAGATTGTTAAGAGTGACTAATAAAAATGATCCAGTATTGTTTATATTTATTTCTTTACTTATAATTAATGATTTAACCAAGTAATATACCATATTAAAATGTTTGGTGCAAAACCAGATAAGTCCAGATTAACACATGATTATTAATTATTAACTATAAAGCAAATATTAGTAACTTCATAGTTCACATTCATATATAACACACACAAAACATACAGAAGTCATTCACTACAATTAAAGTTTTTGAATTTCTAAGAATACACCCATTTAGAGGATGCTAAACTTTGATTTTGCATTTACTCCAAAAGTAGATTTTATGACTTATCTGGTTCTTGCACCAAGCGCCTCATTTGTGGTCGTTGCACTTGTGGTATTTTTATAAGTGAGTTGATCCTTTGTTTTTCAGTATGAATGATAAGAAGCATTTAGCATTAAAATTAAGATAGGTACAATGTTTCTTTTGGCAGGTCCATTAACTGTCTTTTTTTTCATATTAAAATTACTGTATAAGATATTATCTAATTTGTACCCACAAATTGTTAATCTTGTAAAACATGGGGTAATTAAGCACCTAAGCTTGTACATACCATTTTAATATTTTAGACTAGTATTCCTGAAAAATTTAGGTCTCTGCCTACCTAGTAATTAATTTAATGAGATTATGTTCTATGTCAAAAAGATAGTCAAAAGGTTTGCAATTACTCAAACTACTTCACTGTGGCTTATTACAAGGTTCCATAAAGAGACTCTATATACTACATATGATGAATAGATGTGAAACATTGTATATTAGAGAAAATAGGGTAAAATCATAGATTATTATTCTATATGTGTCAGATGGAAGTTGCATTTAAATTGCCTGTATTGAGTAGAATACTTGCACTAATAGATATAATCTAGTATGATTTTAATTTTTACAACTCATTATGATTTAAAAGGATTTATGAAATTGAAACACATTGGTCAAATATGAAAAACCTCACAAGAAATTTTAATTGGGGAAACATGGAAATCTGGAATTCAAGGGATATGTAAGAAAGTTAGACAAATAACCTAAGAAATAGAGAGCTAAGAAGAAAATTTGTGCTAGCTCCAGAAAAATGAGATTTTTAAAATTATTTTGGACATTTCAAACCATGCATTGCTAAACTTCAGTAGAAAATGAACTTTTTTGGCATTTTTACTATGCTTATAGCCTGTACTTTCATGATGCAGAATTGCATTTTTAACAATTTGAATTTACAAGTGATCATTCATAATGATCTGTACCAGTTAGGTAAATAGCACATTGTACTTCAATGTATATTCTTCTCAAATTCATGTATGCAGCATCTTTTACTATTCAAATTAATCTTTGCCCATAGTTAATACTCTATTATCCTTGAATTCTCAGAATTGCATCAAGATTTATGGATTTAATGCAATTTTGGGTACAAATAAAGTTAGGTATTTATATTTTGTGACACTCAACAAAAATTTTTTTAAAAATTCAGCAAAATGAAAGCCAGATTTTTCTCCAAAGATAATTGAAATTAAGAAATTCTACATGAACATATTTAAACTTCTTTTTGAATATTGTATTAATTATACTTATAGATTCTTTCATTTCATAATGCATATCATAAATATAACACTGTAAACGTATTTCAATGCATTAAAAACATCCAAAACATTATACCAGCCATAATATCAAATGCTAAAAAGGTACCTAAAACACAATCTTGAATTTATTCTTGATATATTATAAAACTCAAACATGTTATGTCTTACATTTTTATCTACACTTTCTAAAACTTCAATAATGTTAAATTGCATAAACAGAACAGTATTTCTTGATATTTTATTTCAAACAGGAGAAAGCAACTCTATTAATTAATCTGAAAGCAAAGGGCTTAATATAGTAGTGCAAAGATGTAGTAACATTTTAGATTACTCAGTAAAAAGTCAAAAATCTTTCGCTAAACTATGGAAAGCTTTTACCATCAGGAAAATAGGTGAAGTCATCCACTATGCTACATTTCCAAAATCTGAAGCACAAAATCTTTGAAACTTCTTGAATGCGTGTAGTGTGTGTGTGCACATGTGTGTGAGTGTATAAGTGTGTTTCTTTGTGTGTAATGCCTGTTTGTCTTGCCTTAAAATCACATACCATACTAATATTTATTAACTGTAATTTAAAACTCCTTATACATGAAGTTACCTACAGTAAAGGGAATTCAATATAATAATTTTACAAAAAATAATTTTGCAACTTAGTAATAAATATTTATAGCCCATATAGTTAGCAGAGCTAGGTATTCTAAGTTATTTAATTACAAGTGTGAAAGACACTTTTAACATACTATTATACCTAGAAAATGTGCTTAAAACAATTGTGATATTTAAAAAAAAATATTCCCCCTCTTTCCATGCAATATTTGTTCATATACTCACCTTTCTTGTCAGCTGCAAATGATATGCCTACAAACAGCACCATGAAGATTAGAGTGACCAAAATGAGGATGACTTTGACCTTCATTTCGCTGAAATCAGCTTTAAAACACAAATACTTTTAAAGCAACACAGATACTTGTACTTAATAGCTAATGGCACTTAATGTATATAAGTTACATTGTCAGCTTTTAAATTGGGTTTAATCATTGCAAGATAGATTGAATCTTATCGCCCGCCTGGAAAGTGTGGTGGTAGCGTGTCTGCCTCCCATTCAACAGGTCGTGAGTTCAAATCTCACTTAGAGTGAGTTACTCGGATAAGGCTTTAATCGCTGTGGTCGAGTGGTTAGACCACTTGACTCTCACCTAGACGGCCAGGGTTCGATCCCAAGCGACAGCATGTGAGATTTTTGGTGGACAAAGTGGCGCTGGGGCGGGATTTCTCCGGGTACTCCGGTTTCCCCCGCCATCGCATTCCACCGCTGCTCCATTATTCATATATAACCAGTGTCACCGCCTGTGGTGCCATAAGTAGTTAAAGCGGGCATTAAACACTACCAAAAAAAATTAATCTTATCGAAAAATTGTTTATAATTCATGGCCACAGCTTTGAATACTGCATAGCTTAATTACTTCAACATCCAAAGTCACTATTTCACATTTTTATATATATAGTGTCAAGATGTTTGCTCGAATTCTAACATCCAAGCTGTTTGAGCTTTTTCTTTTTTATTATTATCAATGTAGTGTGACAAATATTGACCAGAATCACACAATCTATTCATATAAGGATAAAAAGTAAAACTATGCAACGTTTCTTAGGAACTACCACTATGGCTGCAGTAAATTTACCTCAAGTTGAACATTTGCAACCAAATCTCAATATCAAACTTTTAGATGGTATTCGCATGCTCAAGAACTATAAAAGCTAAGTATTTGCAATAATTTAAATAAACAACATATAAATTATTAGAATTATCAATCTTAATTGTAATTTACTATTAACTGCCCAAGAGGCTGTTAAAATAACAAAGGAAATAAATATGTAGTTCTTTTTCTGATTTCATAATTTTTTTATAATTCCCATTTTCTTATGAGGGTCACTTCAAAAGTTTTCAGAATGGACAATGATGAGTTGTGATATGAGTATTTTTCTATGAGTATTTTATAGTAATTCTTGCAACTTGTGTGCTTTGGTATATAAAGTTTCAAATGATGTTGTTTTCACTTTTATTTCCTGCTGAACTCTTGAGTCCTAAGTCTCAAATTCTACAAATAAATCTAAAGGTGATATATCTCTTTGCATCATCAACTATTGTTTAAAAACTTACATCTGTAGTTGTCATTTACATTCATTTTGCACTTTAGGATTGATGGTAAAATACTTATATAATTTGTTAAGTGTCATAAATATCTAATATGAAAGTATCATTTACCATATGCGTTTTATTAATTTAAAAGAAATCTGTGTGTGTGCGTGCGTGTGTGTATGTGTGTGTGTGTGTGTGTGTAAATATTTATGGCTAGCTTATTGCTGTATCGACTCACATCCTCAAAAAACTGCTAAGGCAAATTAACCTCCAAAATTGCAGTCTGGATGTTATTTCATCTATCACCCACTAAGTATAATATCTATTGCTCCTACAGGACAGTAACCTGAGTCTTAGAATTCCGCATACCAATTGTTTATATATATATTTATTAATATTACTCACATATTACACAGCATATAATTTAAAATCTTACTGTGGTTATAAAATTGATTGCAATAACCATCATTATGAACGGACTTCAATCATGTATACCAAAGCTAGAGTATTTTATATGGACTCAGAGCTTGCTTTAGTATTTGTAGGTGGTTATATATTTATCATAAACATTCCTAAATAATTAGACATTCCTTAAAAGGTATTTTACCTGTTTGATTTCAGTATTACAGTGAACGTCAACAACAGCAATTGCTACTAGATGGCTCTCCGGACGTCTGTACAGACGATTAAAGTATTTGCTCGGAGGGTATAGCTATATCCTCTTGTTATTCTCTCTGAGGAAGCCAACTGTAAACCAGTACCATACATATTCATAAGCAGCTACTGAAATATAATGAACAGCGTTTCAAAGCTCAAAATATCGAAAGAAATAAAGTAGTGAATATTCTAAGACTTATAACATGACATTTACATGCCGCTAGCGTCTCTCTCTCTCTCTCTCTCTCTCTCCCCACCGTGGTGTAATGGTTACCATGCTAACTTCATGTACCTAAGGTCGCGGGTTCAAACCCGGCGGAGGTAGATAGATTTTTTCGGGTGTAAAAATCCTCAGCATGGCTTCCTTCGGAAGGGAAGTTAAGCCGTGGGTCCCATGTCGTAGATTTACGGCACGTACAAGAACCTCAAGCCTGATAGAGAGGCCTCTGAGCAAAATTAAGCGGTCTTTCACGCCCAATTTAGAATGGGACGCTGAGAACCACTGTAGATAAAGAGCGTCCATAAATAACACGCCATTTCCATTTTTCTCTCGCTCTCTCCGTCTCTGTTTATATGTCTGTCTCTGTCTCTCTCTCTCCTTCTCTCTCTATCTCCCTCTCTCTCTTTCTGTCTTTGTCTCTCTAGATGAGAAGGTTTTTAACTTATCATATCACATAAAAGGGAAATTATGGAAGAAACAAATCCAATGTGGAAGCGATAAATAGGCATATCTGACGTGCGTTTGTTAATTTTATATTAAACCTTTAAAATGAGGACACAGAACTCTGCTTTACAAAGCAGTAATGTGTTCACATTAAAATACGTAGAGCATGACCATAGTTTATTGCAAGTTTACAGCTGAGGCTAGTGTCTATGCAATTATTGAAAACCTTCGGCAAGAAGATGCATTTAACAAATAACTGCAAGGGCTTATTTACACTTGTTTAATTTGCATTTCCTTTGTGTCTTTAAATTAAAATATTATATGTTTAGGTTGAAATCTAATCACAAAAGTATTGGGAAGAGCAGTGAATTGAAGGTTCTGGAGACAATTACATTTTATCGTTCATGGAGTGACAGAAAATGTATAAGTAAGTACTTTTCCAGCCATTTCAGTCGTTTTGAGGAATTTTTGGACTGTAAAAAAGGTATCTCGGATTACTTTTAAATGTGTTTCTTAGAACCGGGAAGGCATTTCTGGGCTAAGCGTGAGGTACTCATGAATTTTGTCAGTAGTGACGGATCCCTATAAGGTATTATGCTATATTCTGGAGTAATTTCTTTCTATTTTGCAGTATTTTTGTGCACTTTTTGAGAGATTTTAAGTACTCTGAGAACGTATATCCAGAAAACGTTGTATATTAAAGATATTTTAAATCATTTCAAGACGTATCGCACATTGTGAGGGTGATTTATTAGTATTTTATTCCGTTATTTTTTTTTTTTTTCGTTATCTTGCACCTTTTTATGCACTTCTGACATTTAAGCACATTTAGAAGAAATTTCGGTCTCTGGAAAAGGGGTTTTAGCATTATATACACAATTGTATTGCGTTTTTTAGTTACCTTGCAGCTTTTTGTGCATTTCTGACATTTAAGGGCAGCAAGAAGACATTTCGGGCTGTGGAAAAGGTATTTTTAGCAATATACAGAAAATCTTATGCCATTTTTAGGTTAGTTTGTGAACTTTAAGCATTTTTTTTCCCAACTTGAAGACACTTGAATAATATCCTAAACCATGACCTCCGGAACAGATATTGAGCACTGTGAATCAGGTGTTTCAGACCACTTCACCAGCATTTTAGATATGTTTAAGCCAGTTTGATTGCTGAGGTACATGAAACTCCGGAGGGTATATTATGTCTCACTTTAGAAGCTTTTTCAAGGAATTGAGGGCTCTTGAACAAGTATTTTGGATGTTTTCTTTTGCGACCATAGAAACAGCCATCCAGAGCAGGTCTTTTAGTTCAATTTTCTTGAACTTAGAGTAAGTCTTTCAGATCAATTTTACGAAAGGTAAGGCATTTTCAAGACATTTGAAGGTATTTTGGGCTCCATATAAGGTATTAATCCCTCGGGAGCAGGTGTTTCAGGGCATCTTGAGGTTAATTCCGAGTGGTTTTAAACACTACATGAAATCTTGTCGACAAATTGTGCCTTATAGGTTAAGAGGGATAACAGTCCGTTAATGTACTTTCCTTTGTTTTCTTGTTTAATATCTACCATCTTAATTCTATTATATAAATATTGTATCCTATGTATATATTGACTCAAAATGTTATTGAAGACAAAGTCTTGATTTCATTGCTGCAAATAACTCATTGACATTTCAACTCGTAGACAACTATGGCTACACGCAGTTCGTTGCACGCGCACCACTGCACGCTAACGCTCCAGTCACTCATGACTCAGTACAATTTACAGCACAAAAGAACAACACTGCAATGTAAACCTTGCTTGTTGTATAGTAGGTAAACGAATTCAGAAATTTTCTGGAAACCTATCGTAGATGCTGGAACCCAAAGCTACGAGAAGAATCAGTACTCGCGTTCCGAAGAACCTATTACATTGATATGCAAATATATAATACAGTCTCCTGAAAATGAAAGAATTGAGACGTTTAATTTCAATAGCAAAATGGATTCAATTACTCAGGCTACAAACATTGCTGAATGGTATGAGAATAAAATGAAAGATCCTATACTTGCATGTATCGATAATTTCGAATCGAAATGCAGTTCAAAATCTCGATATCAAATATGTGGTTTAATTTTAAATGCTTGTCAGTATGATGTGTTAAATGCGGGATGTTATATGGAGCTTCCCAATTTCATAAAAAACAAACATGCTGTAACTAATATAAGAAATTCAGATAGTAAATGTTTTGCATATGGTCTGTTAGCGTCAAAATATCCGGTGAAAAAAAACAAAAGTCGAGTGAGTTCATATACCAAACGCGACATGTTTCAAGAATTTGATTTTAGTGGGATAAGTTTTCCCGTTTCACTCGAGCAAATAGAACAATTTGAAAATCAGAATGAAAGTATATCAGTTACGGTATATGGCATAGATCACGAATCAATTATTCTGTTATATCAAACTTGTGAACGTAAAGAGCATCATGTGAATCTGTTACGTGTCACAAAGGGAAATAGATCACACTATTGTCTAATAAATGATCTATCCAGGCTATTGGTCAAACTGTTCACTCGATGCAAGAGAAAAATAACATTTTGTGAAACGTGTTTAAAGCACTTTTCATCTAAAAATGGATTAGAAAAACATAAGGTCAAGTGTTCAAAAACACAGATTGTAACAATGCCCGAAATTGGTGTAAATGATACAATCGAATTTAATGCATATAGCAAATGTACTCCTGTCCCGTATGTTATTTATGCAGATATAGAATCTGTACTTACCAAAGTTCACTCGTGTCAACCATCCGTGGAAAGCAGTTGGACACGTCAAATACAAAAACATGAGGCTGTGTCAATTGCATTAAAACTTGTCTGTCATTATGACAATTCATTGACAGAATTCAAAATCTTTAGAGGTCCAAATGCTATTCAGGATTTTTTCAAAGAATTGCAGCTAATCGGTGACCGAGTAATTTATATGTATTCAAAGATTGAGGAGATAAAAATGACCGATGAAGATAATATAAGTTTTACAAATGCCAAACGCTGCTATCTATGTGAAAAAGATTTCAGTATTGACAAGTCACGAGTGCGGGTTCATTGCCCCATCTCATCCCGCTATTTAGGTTCAAGCCACAACTCGTGTAATTTAAATAGGAAATTACCAAATTTCATACCAATTTTTTTTCATTGCTTATCAAGCTATGATACACATTTCCTTGTAAAAAATCTTGCTTATGACAATGAAGTCATAAATTGTATTTCACAGACATCTGAAAATTATTTATCTTTTAGTAAGAGATATACATCCAATGGAAAGAGTATATATTTCAGATTCTTAGACAGTATCGATTTCTAGACGATAAATTAAGTAATTCAGCTGATATGCTAAATCCTGAGGACTTTAAAATCATAAACATGGAGTATCAAAAACATGAACTCCAGCAATTAATGACACGCAAAGCCGTTTTCCCCTATACATATCTAGACAGTATAGATAAATTAGAAGAACGTAAATTGCCTGATATAGCAGAGTTTGATGATATAACACAAGAAGATTATTTGCATGCGCCAACTGTATGGAAAGCTTTCAGTATTAGAAGTCTGGGTGAATACAGTGATTTGTATCTTAAAACGGATACTTTGTTATTGGCCGATATATTTGAAAAATTCAGAGAGTTATGTATGAATTTATATAAATTAGATCCGTGTCATTATTACACAATACCGGGTTTAGCATTCGATGCAATGCTAAGAACTACACAAGCAAAAATATCTTTAATCATTGACAAGGAAATGCTTTAATTTTTTGAATCTGGAATCAGAAGTGGACTTTGTACTGTATCTAATCGATATGCGAATGCGAATAATAAATATATGCAAGATTTTAGTACTTATCATTAATTGATTCCAATAATTTATATGGCTTTGTTCAATCTGATTATATACCTTATGGAGATCTTCGATGGTTAACCAGAGATGAAATTAACGCAATTGATTTCCTAAATATTCCGCCAGATGCAGAAATAGGATATGCGATCGAGGCAGACCTTGATTATCCCGCAGACCTGCATGATTCACATAATGACTTCCCGCTATGTCCAAAGAATGAAACCCCCCCCTAAGGACAAGTTTAAAAAACTGCTCGCTACGTTGACAAATAAGCGAAAGTATGTATTACATTACCGTAACCTTCAGCAATGTATTAATTTAGGAATGAAATTGAAACGTGTTCATAGAGTTGTAAGTTTCAGACAATCGCAATGGTTAAAACCGTA
Organism: Hymenopus coronatus; assembly: GCA_030762935.1. Taxonomy (NCBI): domain Eukaryota; kingdom Metazoa; phylum Arthropoda; class Insecta; order Mantodea; family Hymenopodidae; genus Hymenopus; species Hymenopus coronatus. The sequence goes on along the minus strand of JAUKNX010000249.1, from coordinate 45,701 downwards.
TATAGACTTGAATGCAAAAAAAACGTTCTCAAGAGAAATCGAAATTCGGACAGAATCTATGGAAAATGTTTAATAATTCAGTTTATGGGAAATTTATAGAGAATGTACGTAAATATAATGACTTTCGGCTTTGTACAAATTGGAAGCAAGCACGGAAATTAATATCGCGACATACGTTCAAACGTGTTGTAATATTTGAAGAAAATCTTGTCGGAATTGAATTGACAAGAGAAGAAATTAAGATGAATAAACCCATTTACATAGGGCAGACAATCCTTGATCTTTCCAAATTTGTAATGTATGATTTTTATTATAATGTTCTAAAAAAGAATCTTACAGACATAACTTTAAATTATACTGATACAGATGCATTTCTCTTTGAAACCAGTACCGATATTTACGAATTTATGAAAGCTAACATACAAGACTTTGACACTTGCAGTTATCCTTCAGATAACAAATATGGAATACCATTGTTGAATGGTAAAAAAATGGGTGTTTATAAGGATGAATTATCTGGGAGGGTAATGACAGAATATGTGGGGTTGCGTTCCAAATTATATGCTTATCGATACGACGGTCAGGTAGTTAAGAAATCGAAAGGCGTTGCAAAGTGTGCAATGCGTTCAATAACTTTTGACGATTACTTAACATGCCTCAGAAATGTGAATGCATTGCATTATGCTAAACAGACAACTTTTAGGAGCTATAAACATAACGTTCACACAGTGGAAATTAACAAACTTTCTTTAACTGGTGTTGATACAAAACGTTCTATTTCAGAGAAATCACATTCAACTCTTGCTTGGGGTCAGTATGCAGCACCTGACACCTCTGAGCATAACTCCTGAAAAAAGTTTATGTCTTATGTTCTTTGTGCAGATTATGATTTTAAAATTATTTATGCTTAAAATGATTTCAATGATATAAAATGTTACTACAGGTTAAAATCATGTTTCAGCTCATTTTTTAAGTAATAAAAAAAATATTTGAGGTTGTATATAGCAGCTTATGATTTTTAAACTATGTGTGCTTAAAATGAAACATGTGAGATTTCATGTTGAATATGTTATAAATTAAAAATTATTTGAGGCTATATATAACTTTAAACTATGCATGCTTTAAATGAAACATTTGGGATTTCATGCTGAATATGTTATAAATTAAAAAATATTTGTGGCAACTTATAATTTTAAAAACTATGTATGCTTAAAATGAAACATGTGAGATTTCATGCTGAATATTTTATAAATTAAAAAATATTTGTGGCTATATATAGCAGCTTATAATTTTTAAACTATATATGCTTAAAATGAAACATTTGAGATTTCATACCAAATACGTCATAAATGCGATGTTTTCAGCTCATTATTTTTTAAGTAATAAAAAATAATTGAGGCTATGACATGGTTTTAGGATAAAAATATCTTAATTATTTGTGTAAAATGTAACTTGCAGCTATTCTCAACGTTATTTCATTCATTGTTACATTTTTGTTTAAAAAAAAAAATAACTTGCATTATTCATTATATTATAAGTTCACTGTTTTTCAATGGCGATGGAAAGTGAGAAAAAAATGAATGAAGAAACAAATGTGTATAAAATGTAACTTGCACTATTCATAAGTTCACTGTTTTTTAATTGTGTATTAATGATGGAAAGTGAGAAAAAATGATTGAATTATTCATTATATTATAAGTTCACTGTTTTTTTTTGTATACTTAATGATTATGGAAAGTGAGAAAAAATGAGTGAATAAAAGAAACAAATGTAACTTGCACTATTCATAAGTTCACTGTTAAAATAATGGTGGAAAGTGAGAAAACAAATGATTGAATTATTCATTATATTATAAGTTCATTAATGATGGTGGAAAGTGAGAAAAAATGAGTGAATAAAACAAATGTAACTTGCACTATTCATAAGTTTAAAATGGTGGTGGAAAGTGAGAGTGAATAAATAAAAAAAACATTTTTTTTCATTGGAATCCCTTCTGTTTCGTTTATTACGCTCACCCTCCCTCCAAAGAAAACACATCCTGTATCCTTTGACTGAGGCTAGGAGAGAATTTGTTTAAACAGTTGTAAAAAAATAAATAAATAAAATAGAAATAAGAAAACAGGATATATCTTTAACAAAAAAAAAAAAAATTCGTCTAAATCTTTAACTTGCTTTGATCTTTATCTTACACAATTATGTCTCTAGTAAAAATCCTTGAATCTTTTTAGGAGATAAATTTTAAACAAATGATAAAAGAAAAATAATCATTTTAATGACATTTATTTTTCAAAAAAAATAATTCTGAATCTGTACATTTTTTTTATATTATTTTTTTTTTACACTACAGCGTCTAATGGTATCCATTCAGTCTTCGGGAAACCTAGCCACTTCACAAGAGCTTTATCACCTCTACGACGCAGCACTTTTTCCACAAGGTAAGTATCTGGATATTGTGTTTTCAATAACTCGTGACCATAAAATCCTCCTTGTATATCACGTCCTTCAACATCTTGCAGATGGTATGTAGGTGGAAATGTAGCTCTCACAGTGACGATGCGGAATATCTCGGTCCCCAAGTTTGGTGTGAACCCCTTTTCAAGTATGCTTTTATGTCTAGAGACTCTCACAAAGTCTCCAACATTAAATCTCCTGGCATTCCTCTTCTCCCTGCCATGACGATCTCGGCTGTAGATGGAAAGTAACAAAGAATTGTCACTGACATCACTAGGTTTCATACGAATGGTAGAGTGATACTTATTATTATAATTATTTATTATTTTAGGCAATAGATTCAACCATCTGTAGGAACCTACAGCTGAAAACTCTCTATGCATCATACTTTTAAGCGTTCTTATTAAACGTTCAACTCCTGCAGCCTTAACAGTGCTAAATGTACTGTAGTGATTAATTCCATATTTAAGCATTAACTGTCTGAGTTGCTTATTATAAAATTCCTTGCCATTGTCAGACTGGATGTTCTTAGGCACAGTAATCAGATCGGAGAGTGTTTCACTCATTGCTTTTGTCACACTAACTGCAGTCTTGTTTTTCAATGGTCTCCCGTAAGCCATTTTTGAATAAAAATTAACAGCAATAAGAATGTACTTGTAGTTTTTATTTTCTTTTGCATATGGTATCATCTCGATTAGATCTATTTGTAATAAGTCATTTAATCCTTTAATAACTATTTTTCTGCGAAGAAATTTTCTTCTGGCTGGAGCGTGTAACTCTGCGGCAATGTTACGTCTGATCATGCTATGATGTTTGAAGTTTTCAACTCTGTCACTATCTCTCTAATTTCAGAATTATGGTTCAAATTGCCTGCGTCCCTAGAGGCGATAAGCAATCTGAGTCTGTTAATTAAAACGTTCGGGCCGGACCAGTATACGTAATCGGGCACGTGTTCCTTCCACTCGAGACCTGAACCTGTTTCACTCTCAATTAAACCTCGTATAATATTTTTATATTTGAAACCCCGGATCGATTTCAGACGTTCGTTTCTGATGTAACCATGTCGATAAACTAGAGTTTTTCTCAAAATTTCCGAATAAGTATCCAGATCATCTTCAGTATATGAAGCACTCTGAGGCACACGTTTAAAAAGAAGTTCATATACACCAGGAGTGCCTATGTATGTATCTTCATCTATCCGGACATTGTTACCGACGAATGAAATATTTTTGTTCCCTAACTTATAGGAACCATCTTCGTAACCTATACGATAAGTAGTGTCCAGATCACTGTCACTGGCTGTGCGTACCTTTTCCAGATATTTTGCAAGTGAGTCAGCTGTTTCTTCTTCTTCTTCTTCTTCGTCGAGATGTTCCTTCCTCTCCTGGTTTTTTATTATATCCTTCAGTGGCACAGTTACGGGTTGGAGAACCTCAGACATTACACGTTTGGTCTCGAACCTGAGACCTTTTAGGGAACGTAATTTTTCCCTAATGGCCTTACTATGTCGAGCGATGGATTGTTTGAGTCGTATACCTTCAACATCCATCATCAAAATGAGTGTGTATTTAAGCTATTGATGTCAATTTATAGGAGATGTTTAATTCGATGCATAGAATATGGCCATCTTTCACTCGATTGGCTGGAGCTGTGAAACTAATTTTATCGCCTATCAGAATGGGTGCAGGATAATTTTCAATTTTCTTATCATTTATCATAACTGTAGTATCTGCTTTGGTATTAGGGATCACAGAGTAGGCAATTACCTTTCCGTTTACGGGAGACGTATAATATTCGAGTCCAGAGGTTAACATATACCTTATAGAGTTTCCTCTATTCGGTTTTGTTTGAAACGGAATAACAAGCATCCCTCTCATTTGATCTAATATAGCGTTGATGACATTCACCTGTGATTTTAAAATATTAACACTATCGTTTGTTGATGTTATGTATTTATCCAGCGAGATTTGACGACTTAACATAGTTTCCATATTTTTCTCCACCATAGAAGCTAGAGCTCTGTTTAAGGCTGGCTGCGCTTCATTTTGTTTCTTTGCAACAAAATGTTTAAAAAAATTTTTACTTGCTGCACCGCTATCATCTACGGGATCTGCTATCTCCTTTATTCTTTTTTTTTTTTTTCGAAAAGAAACGTTTCCGTTTGAATCATGAAACGTTGTCCGTGCATTAACGTAGTCTAATATATACTTTTTATTCGGAACGTCGTGATCGTGAACTGGAGGCAATACTACCTTCAGTCTTATCGTTTCCAGAAGAATATTATTTTCCGCATCACGCTTGAAGGCATATTTACTTAGATATGTCATTAAATTCTCGTATTGTGTATCAAGTGATGTTTGCTCATGATTCCTAAGCAATGCTTCAAAGTCAGCCATGTGCTGATATGAAGTCTTTTCGGCAAACGTCTGCATTCGATTCTCAACGACGGTCGTATGCGTATCAACATAACGTTTATTTGTTGCATCATTCTCCTCTTCAGGATCCTGAACATTACACAGACGCTTCTTCCTGAATTGATAATTTCCCATGCCATCTCGATTTATAATATAACGGTCAATTACAGCTCTGGAGGGGCCGATTCTCCTGGACCCGAACCTATCGATACTCATAGTTGAAGTGAATAATGTCATCTAGTTGTTCACTCTGATAAAGGTATCGAAACAGTTTCTGTATCGTCCCTCATTCAGAGGGAATTCAGGTGCTATGACAACAAAGGGTCTCGGTTCATTGCTCTCCCACACTTGCTTACACAACTCCTTGAATTCTACATAATTCATATCCGTATTTACATAATCGTCGTATATATGTTTTAAATTTAGATTATCTTGCCTGAACAGTACAATCATATTTGCATTATCTCTAATTAAATGTTTCGGTACTTTTGCATACGACTGTGCTAAGTATACTGCATCAACGTTACGGTGTCTACCCATGCTATAATATGATGCTATCTTTCCTTGCTTCTCATTAATGACGTCATCAAAGATGAATATTGAATTTTCTCTTGCTTCGCCGGGTTGCATCACCTTTTCATCATCTTCAAACGTATACACTCCTATATCAGGTATAGTTTTTAATACTTTAAGTAGATATTGGTATTTTGACTGATGTAACGATTTTGAATAAATGTACAGATTCTCAAACCTCAGACCGTTCTCGTGTATTAGTAGGTTGAGTAATGTCAGAGCTGCCCAGAATGAGAGCTCTGACATTACTCGGGAAGAGAGATCCGTGTCTTCCTTCACGAATATCATTATCAAAGTCTAGCACTTGTATCGGTAGAGAACACTTTTGCTTCACTACTTCCATCTCGTGACTAAGGTTAGAAGGTAAATATTTTTTCTTTTTATTTCCTAGTGTGCCATGGGCTTTGGAAGCGTTCGGAAGTCTTCCAAGAAGGAGTCTGTATTTATTGATTATTTAATTAATTCTCTTCCGTTTGAGGCTCATCTGCCGGGTTACAAATTCTGTGGACCTGGAACGAAACTACATAAACGTCTGCAAAGAGGAGACTTGCCTATAAACGAATTGGATCGTGCGTGTCGAGATCACGATATTGCCTACGCTACGCATCAGGACACTGCTTCGAGACATTTGGCTGACAGGGTTCTCGTGGAAAAGGCTTGGAATAGGGTACAGTCTGCCGACGCTGCTTTTGGTGAAAAGCTTGCTGCTAGACTTGTAACTGCTCTCATGAAGGGCAAGCTCGCCGTAGGTGGTGGTTTGCGCAAGAGGCGTACAACAGCCAAGAGGAGGATCCTGCCGCCTGCTGCGAGGGGAGGTTTCTTACTTTTGATACCACTGCTGGCTGCATTGGGTACAGCAGGTAGTTTGGCAGGGGGAGCTGCTCACATTGCTACTTCAGTGAATAGGAAGCAAGCTGCCGAACGACAATTGAAGGAACTGGCCCGTCACAATCAACATATGGAAGCCTTAGCTGCCGGCAAAGGTCTTGGAGGGAAGCGCAGGAAGCGAAAGGGTAAAGGTTTATATCTACGTCCAAAAAACTCGGGGCGACGCCTGTATATATCCCGGAAAAAGCCTTAAACGGTATCGAGATCAAAACGTATGCTAGACGGCTACATATACCTAAATTTAGAGGTGTGTACATGCTCGACAAACTACCTCGAAAACCTAGACGTATCGAGAGGATTGTAATAAACTTGGATAGTTCTCACAATCCTGGAAGCCATTGGGTTGCTATACGCAAGGATGAAAATATAGCCTTTTATTTTGATAGTTTCGGCAATTTGAAACCTCCAGGAGAAATTGAGTCTTACCTTTCAGGCGTTAAAATTCTGTATAACAAACGCAGGTATCATAACTCTGATTCTGTAATTTGCGGTCACTTGTGCTTGCAGTTTGTTATAAAACAGTTTCATTGATCAGTTTGAATCGTCAAAATGAGTTACACTATCACCGTGAGCGGGTCTGATTCCAGCTTCTCTACTCATCTGAATCCGCCACTCCATCTAGATCCTAATGGATTTTACGAGATTGCTTTATTGCATTTCGAGACATTTTATTCAATACCCAATGTTGATCATAGCAATAACCTTTTCCATTACATTCGCGATGGAAGCCTTGAAACAATTGTAATTCCACCCGGCACTTATGAAATTGACGATATAAGCAATTTCATAAAGAATAGACTCGACGTTGATGACAAGTTTTTTCTACGACCTAATAATAACACGATGAAGGCCGAGATCCTGTGTCCCTATGTCATCGATTTTACTCAAGAAAGATCGGTTGGTTCTCTTCTCGGTTTCACAGGCAAGCGCACAGTGAAGTCTAATGAACTGACAGAGTCTTACGAACTCGTGAATATCTTTAAAGTGAGTGTAGCCTTGCAACAGGATCCTTCGTAAATGGTAAGAACAGTGATTCTCTTTACGAATTTTTTCCATCGGTTCCTCCTGGCTATCACATCTCTCAGGAACCATCCAGTCCTATATATCTACCAATCATCGACACGAATCTCATAGAGCAGCTTAGTATTCGGGTGGTGGACCAGAACAGAGAAACGCTTGACTTCAGAAACGAAGCTATCACTGTGAGACTACACATACGGCGAAATGGGGATAAGTTTTAAAAGACATTACTATAATAAAAAGCTTCTCTCAAAATTAAGACCTACTCTGTCTTCGACACGCAACCTGCTAACATCATCCAATCGCAAGTTTCTAGAGGGACTGGGCTTCAAGGTTCTGTAATGGACGTATTAGACGTGACAGGGGTTCCAACATTTGATGATAAGATCAGTAAAGAGGAAGAGCATGTGTTCCTACCTTACAACACATCAGCTCTCGATGCGAACGATGAAATTAGAATACCATGTCAAGCTGAGGATCTGTATACGCTTCCTAGCAGAAGTTATCTCTACATAGAAGTTTCTCTTACTAAACCCAATGAAGAACCAACGTCGTCAAAGCTGACCAACAATGCCATGGCGTTTCTGTTTGACGAGATTCGTTTGGATATGAACGGTATTACTATAGACAGAACACGGAATCCAGGAATTTCTTCAACTATGCGAAACTATGCTTCTCTCAACACTTTGGACTCCAATCGCCTACAGACCGCCGGTTGGATCTATCCGGGAGAGGATGTCGAAATCGTCAACCCCACGAATCGTATATTCAACGCTATAGTTCGTCTCTCGATGCTTCTAGGTTTCGCAGACGATCACAAGGAGCTCATTCTTAATAGCAAGTTTGAACTTGTTCTCATTAGATCTAAAAATTCTAATAATTGCATATTAGGCAACGATCTATCAGACATTAAACTTACCAGAATCGAATGGAGGATGCCCGTACTTCGACTTTCCGATGCCGAGAAGGTAGAGAAACTTAAACTAGTCAAGTCGGATCAACCTCTGCACATTGCCTTTCAAACCTGGGACCTTCACACTCAACCTGCTGTACCGCAGACCAAAGGCTTCACATGGAACGTTGCCATGACATCCAAACTTGAAATGCCTCGTTTTGTCATAGTGGGTGCACAAACCGACAGACTGAATTATCTTTCTAAAGATAGCTCTCTCTTTGATCATTGCAATATCACCAATCTCAAACTTTATCTCAACAGCGAATGCTATCCCTATCATGACATGAATTTGGATTTTGCAAATTCAAAATTCGCATCTTTATATGATCATTACTCTAAGTTTCAATATTCTTATTATGGAAAGGATAATTATCCACTTTTGAAGAGAAATGATTTCGTCAAGTATGCACCTCTATTTGTCATCGACTGTTCTCATCAGCCCGAGGAGATTGTGACCGGTGCCGTTAATATCAGATTGGAAGTTCAAGCATCAGCAAACTTTCCCACACATACATCTTTATTTTGTTTAATTATTCATGATAAAATGTTCACTTAATGTTTGGCATACATCTCCTTAACCCTTCTCCTGATACTCCTACCACCAACTTCGTATGAACTCATTGAGTTATGAACATTATACAATTGAAATAAATGTCTTTCAATATATGGAATTAGTTTCTTTAATCCTATTAGAGCAGCTATATCCAGATTTATAACATATTCGTTTAGACATGTATTCACAAGAGCTATTTCATGACATTTGTTCATTTGCAATATTACATTATATGCATAGATTATATTCTCACTATACAACACACTGGGAAGCGTACCTTCTTTCATATACGTTTCTAGCACAAGCATGTTTTGAACTATTATCTGCCAGTCTTGCTTTGTTATGTATGCATACGCATCGTCTGCTGCTATGATGTATAGCGAGGGGATTTCGTAATGCAATCCTATATTCACTCGATGGTAGGGGCTAATGAAGATGTCGTTGAGCATAAACACACTATTTGGATTCATCTTTCTCCATCTTTTCAGGGATTGGATCGAAAATGATTACTATAACGTCTTCCATTCTCTTCTTCTTGATGTCTACCTTTGCCTTGTTCCTCTTCTTCTCAGATTTCTTATCAGACCTAGAAACATACCTACGCAAAATAGTCAGAAATAATATTATAATAATTATTATAATCTCTTCTTTATTTGATAAGAGTTATACTCACTTTTCTTCTTCACCAGCCTCCACGCTTCGATCCACATCCCTATACGGAGGCACATCTTCACCTTCGAATATTCTGTAAAAATATACACATTTGTTTTACATAACCAATTTTGTTTATTCTAAGTGTTTCACATATGTCTCATGCACTTACCTAGTCAACTTGCGATACACATTGCAATAGTCACCGCAACGGAAGGATGTAGTCATTTCGTCATGCTGCGATGGATCCTTACAGACAATACTATGCGTATCTCCATTACACGTTTCCTCATGCTTATCAAGACAATGTTGCTTCATTTGCTCGTACTCTCCCATGTTCACCCAGTGCGCGTTGTCACTCTCGACTACACTTCTGATTATTTCACTGTTCATGGTGACGACTCACAGACATCTGATTTGAATGTGTTCATTCTTTTCATGATGACCTCATCACACACGTGCTGCCTTTGAACATGATCTGTCTTGCTCGATGACGTCATACGATATCCTCCGGCAAGTTTTTTTGAAAGTCGTGATACACCAACAATTATTTTACTAATGTAGGTGGAGGACGGGATACAGGTTTGAACGTGTTCATTACTGATCTCCCCACATTACACACGTGCTGCTTTTTTTTTTTTTTTTTTTTTTTTTTCAAAGTTTTATACATGTTCTATCTTGTTTTGCTCAATGACCTCATTACTCACACGTTAACCTCCAGCGAGTTTTGAAAGTCTTATGCTCGCAGACGACTATGCATATGATACAGGAGAGGACGCAGGTTTGAACGTGTTTAAAGGTCTGTCATAGCACTGGGAAGGTATTTTGGTGATAAACATGAGGTTCTTATGTACTTCGTCGGTAGTTACGCATCCCTATATGGGGTTTGCTCTAATTGGCGTAGTTTCGTTTTTGCAGTGTTTTTTGTTGCGATTTTAGTACTTTTGAGGGACTTTGAGTACTTTGAGAGCGTTAATCCAGAAAATGTTTTGTTATGAGGCTATTTTAAAGCTTTTCACGACATTTGGCATTGTGTGGGTATCTTGTTAGTGGTTTATTACGTTTTGTAGTTAATTTAGCACCTTTTTATGCCTTTCGGGCGTTTTAAGGGCATTTAAAAGGTATTTTGAGCTCTGAAAATTGTATTTTAGCATTATATGGACAATTTTATGTCGGCTTTAAGTTATTTTGTGAACTTTATATCGGGTATTCACCGTTGCGGCCGTCGTTTCTGTCACCTTAAAGACACTTGGTTCATCTCTTAAAGGATTTTGGAGGACTTTGAAGGTATTTTCAGCTCCTCAATAGGTATTTTGGTAACTTTTTGCACAGTTTATGTACTTTTGAAGGTATCTTGTGACCTCCGTAACAGGTATTGAGCACTTTGGATCATGTGTTTCGGACGACTTCACAAGCATTTTGGATATGTTTAAGCCATATTAATTGCTAAAGAACATGGGGACTCCGGAGGACATATTTCAGCTAACTTTACAAGCTTTTTCAAGGAATTGAGCGCTTTTGAATATGTGTTTTGGATATTTATTTTGCGAGCTTTTAAACAGCTAATTAGTTCAGGTCTTTTAGGTTAATTTTCTTGAACTTGGAGCAGGTCTTGCTGGCCAATGTTTAAGAAAGGAGAGGCATTTTCCGGATATCTGAAGGTATTTTGGGATGCATAAAATGTATTAATCACTCGGGAACAGGTGTTTCATGACACTTTTAAGGTCATCCTGAGTGGTTGAAAACACTACAAGAAATGCTCGTCGATAAATTGAACCTTATAGGTTGAAAGGGATAACAGGCCGTTAATGTACTTTGCTTTATTTATTTATTTTGGTTAAGAACTACCACCTGAATACTATTAGACAAATATTGTAACAAATGTATTTGTTGGTTCAAAATGCTGTTGAAAATAATGTCTTGATTTCATTACTGCAAATAATTCACTCGACATTTCGACTCGTAGACAATTAATGGCTGCACGCCATTCGAGGCTCGCGCACCTCTGCGCGTTAACACTCCAGTCACTCGCGACTCAGTACAATTCACAACACAAAAGAACAACACTGCAATACACACCTTGCTACTTTTATAGTAGGTAAATGACTTCACAAGTTTTCTGGAAACTTTTCAAAAATACCGGAAGCCAAAGCAACGAAGAATCCATACTCGCGTTCTGAAGGGTCCTATTACATCGCGCCGCCCTTGTTGCAAACCCCAAAATGCGATGACTCACACACCAAGACAAACACGAGAACCATTTCTTAAGACGGCACCGTCACATTGGTCCCTCCTTAGAGCTTGCTGTCCCAAGTGTGGCAAAACTATACAGATGTATTACCAGTTTCTTCTCACTGGGTAGTCTCTGGAGGCAGTACACATCATTTTGTCTTCTTTGCCACAAAGTACAAGCCTTGCCATAATTTTTTTAAGCTTGGGCAGCTTCTTTTATTCCGGATAGGGCACTATAGCCACACACATCACTTTGCTGAAAACTTTAGCTGTTGGCCTGCCGGTTGTAATGGGTGTTCATCCGATTGCTTACTACCTGGAGGTTTAGCGGGCCATCATTTGCATGCCACGATGTTTGTCTACGAGATTTTTTGGCCAGTGTTTGACGCCCGCTTTTACTAAAAATGACACTGCAGGTGATGTCTACGAGGTGCTCCACGTTGTCAACTGCTGGCTGTTATGCTAGAGAGGGACTCCCGAACATCTCGGCGCATTGTAGACGAAGATCTCTACTAATGACCACTTCTACCGGTGTTTGTTGATGGTTCGGTTATGTTCAAATGTCCACCCGAGTCCCAGAATGTCCTTCCTCAATTACTTTCGCGACTTTACTCCGAGGGAGGTTTTGGTGACTTCCATTCTCGGAACAGCACGCTCTTTAACCCTCAATGATTACCATTGGACCCAGTAGTAATTTTACACGATGCTGCTTGGTGCGATGTCTTTCTAGTCCCTTCATCTACTTCTACCACGAGTAGCATGAAGTCGGCCTACCGACAGATACTCTCTCTTCAGCTCTGCGATAGCTCATCCAGCTACAGGCACCACTGAAATAATGAGATTTGTGGCATACTCTTTCTCTTCAAACTCACCGCAATGGTCGCGATCCTCTGTACAGAATATTCTGGACATGGCATTTGCACAGGTTTAGCTCCTTTCAGATGTTCTGATGTAAAGTTGTACTTTTGCAACCTCTGGGCGCAATAGGCTACCTGTGCCTCTATATGGAAACCTAAGAGATAGGTAAAGTCGGAGTGGTGAGTTGTAACAACGATTGAGTGACCATACATAAACTTGTGAAAGTGGTTCACCGCCTTTACTATCCCAAGGAGCCCTCTTTGGAGTAAGGAAGTGGCTATTTTCTGCCTTTAAGAGCGTCTTGCTGTAGCATATAATCCGCTTAAGGCCCGCCAGGGTCTGTGACAGAATAACGCCAATGGTGGTGTCGCTGTCATCGTTTATTCATTATATGGTCGCTACCAGATTTAGGAAATTTCAAATAGGAAGCTGTTAGCGCTGGTACGCCCTCTCTGCCCCTTCTTAACACACGTAAGGCCGGTGCTCTTTCGTATTGCAGGTGAGAGACTTCGCGATGTTGGAGAATCCTCTTACGAACCGGTCGTAGTAGCTGCATAGCCTCAGGACCTTCGAAATTCACGTTTGACTTATGTGCGGGGCCAAAATCTCAGCGCCGGAACATTCATCGGCTCCTTAGCCACTTTAAGTGGCGACACTGCGTGGCCGAGTTAATTCAGTTCCTTGCAGAAGATCTGGAACTTCATCATGCTCAGCTTCAAGTTAGCTACCTGACCCTTTTTTTTTTTTTTTTTTTTTTTTTTAGATATTTTTCGGTATTACAGCCCACGCAATGATGTCATCCAAATAGAACAGGCAAGGTTCGTATATCAAACCTCATCACCGATTCCATGAAGTGCAGGAGGGCGGCTGGAGCGTTGCTGAGGATGAAGGACAAGCATAAATTGCGGCCAGTTGAAAATGCGGTATTCTACTCGTCTCTAGGATTTAAGGCCAATTGTAGGTTTCCTGATTTCAAACCCAAGGTAAAGAACAACATTGCGCCAGGGGGTCGTCAAGGCGGGTTATGTTGAAACGGGCCTTTCGGTGAAGACATTTAATTTCCTGTAGTACACGCAGAATCGTAGCCCGAGGGTAGCATCAATATACTACAGGGGAGCACCAAGGGCTTTTACACTCTTCAATAATTTTGATATCCTTCATGTTCTCCAACAAGTCCCGTACTTAGGCTTCCTCCGACTGGGGAATACATCTTGATGAATGCCAGGGAGGTCGTGCGTTTCCGGTGTCGATATTATGGTATACTAAGTTTGAGCGACCATAATCGCGAACTTTTCCACCTGTGAAGTGCTTATATTACCGGCCGCCCGCTTCACTAAGTCTTTCACCAAGGGCTCCATTCCCTTCGATTCGTGGCTGAGCATTTTATTGACAGTTGGCTCGCACTAATCTTATTCAGTCCAGGCTTGGATGTCCTAGTCAGTTTCCATCGGGTTCAGCAGCCTCACGGGTAAATCCTCCTAGCAAGTCAGCAATTTTCGGGCAACACATAGTCTGTGTGGTGATGTCTTCTGGACCGATACAAATATTCTTGACATTGGCTCTCCTAGAAGCACCTTCATCATTCTCTCGCTCCTTGCGGGAAAAACTTTATTTCTTTCTGCAGATTCCCCGATGTTCTGTTGAGCTCTGGAGCAACACCCAATTTCGATTGAATGATAAATTTCTCCGGCCGCCATCGACCGTCACCTCGTGGCTCCTGTTGTCACACAATCCCAGTATACATCCTCAGTCACCCAAGCGACAAACAGCCACTGTCTCACAGTGCTCCGTTCTAGCGACAACTCCGGAAAGATCTCCTCCATAGGAAAGATATTGCCTGATGACGCACTAGTTGGTAATGACCACTGGATGTTCGTTTCGGCAAGCCAAAGCCCTTCGACACGTTATATCTGATTACAGTCACGCTTTCACCTTTGCATAAGAGACTCTGGCACCGGTTTCCTGGAATCCAGCCGTCTCCTATGAAGATGTCTTTCACTCTTCTGCACAAGGCACGTTGCCCCTCTCCCCCTGAGTGGTTTGAAGACAGGCCCGAATTAACACTCATCATGCCGGTGTTCATTCTTTTTCTGCCTGCTCGCTGACTTGGTTTGGACAGTTTTTCACCAAATGATTTGCCCTGCCACACTCCCAATACACACCATCTGAAGATAGTCGACGTCATTTTGGGTTGCTTCTCTCCCCCTGTCATAGCGAATAGTCGTAGTCCTCGTGGTGGGAAACAGCTTGTTTTGATCACCTCCATTCTGAGTGCTGGCGTTAACGCCTCGTGGATGTTCTTATAGACGCCGTGTATCAGCCAACTCTGTCATGTTTCGGCGTCACGCACAGTGTTGACGAACGAGTAGGTAGTTTCCTGGGACATGTAGCTTAGTGGCAGAATCACCAGTTTTCTTCCTTCTTTCTCGCTAGCTGTTCGATGACCAGGGCGAACACCTGCATAGTCTAACCTGGCTGTTGCAGCCTTGGCTTAAGCTGACTGCGGTAGAACGCAGCCAAGCCATAGTAACCCAAGCGGTTCACGAGGACCTCTCACATCCTTTCGGATTTCCCTGACGTACGGATAATATTCGCTACTTCTGTCCTTGGATGCTTGCCATTGTCTGTTAAGCTCCTCTTCGGAAAACCATCGATTATGGGTGGCGCCGGTTGGTACTTTCAGCAGAAAACTTCGAAGTTTGACGCCTCGTCGTACTTGGATGATTTAACGCCCGCGGATGTTGGGTTCCGTCCGGTAAATCTTGGCCTTCAGGTCCTTCAACTTTTCGTGTACCATCGTTTCCATCGTTCCTTGCAGAAGATCTGGAACTTCATCATGCTCAGCTTCAAGTTAGCTGCCTGACCCCTTTGCAATATCATTTTTTTTTAGATATTTTTCGATATTACAGCCCACGCTATGATGTCATCCAAATAGAACAGGCAAGGTTCGTATATCAAACCTCATCACCGATTCCATGAAGCGCAGGAGGGCGGCTGGAGCGTTGCTGAGGATTAAGGACATAACCATAAATTGCGGCCTGTTGAAAATGCGGTATTCTCCTCATCTCTAGGATTTAAGGCCAATGGTAAGTTTCCTGGTTTCAAACCCAAGGTAAATAACAACATTGCGCCAGGGTGTCGTCAAGGCGGGTTATGTTGAAAGGGGCCTTTCGGTGATGACATTTAATTTCCTGTAGTACACGCAGAAACGAGGTCCGAGGGTAGCACCAATACTACAGGGGAGCACCAAGGGCTTTTACACTCTTCAATAATTTTGATATCCTTCGTGTTCTCCAACATGTCCCGTACTTAGGCTTCCTCCGACTGGGGAATACATCTTAATGAATGCCAGAGAGGTCGTGCGTTTCCGGTGTCGATGTTATGGTATACTAGGTTTGAGCGACCATAATCGCGAACTTTTCCACCTGCGAAGTGGTTATATTACCGGCCGCCCGCTTCACCAAGTCTTTCACCAAGGGCTCCAGGCCCTTCGATTCGTGGCTGAGCATTACATTGACAGTTGGCTCGCACTACTCTCATTCGGTGCAGGCTTGGATGTCCTATTCAGTTTCCATCGGGTTCAGCAGCCTCACGGGTAAATCCTCCTAGCAAGTCAGCAATTTTCGGGCAACACATAGTCTGTGTGGTGATGTCTTCTGGTCCGATACAAATATCTTTGGCATTGACTGTCCTAGAAGCACCTTCACCATTCTCTCGCTCTTTGCGGGAAACCCTTCATTTCTTTCTGCAGATTCCCCGATGTTCTGTTGGGCTCAGGAGCAACACCTTATTTCGATTGAATCATAAATTTCTCCGGCCGACAGCGACAGTCGCCTCGTGGCTCCTGATGTCACACAATCCCAGTATACATCCTCAGTCACCCAAGCGACAAACAGCTACTGTCTCACAGTGTTCCGTTCTAGCGACAACTCCAGAAAGATCTCCTCCACAGGAAAGATATCGCCTGATGACGCACTAGTTGGTAATGACCACTGGATGTTCGTTTCGGCAAGCCAAAGCTCTTTGCCACGTTATATCTGATTACAGTCACCCTTACACCTTTGCATAAGGGAGTCTGGCACCGGTTTCCTGGTATCCAGCCGGTTTGAAAAATAATGCAGGGCCCTGTGGTTGATATGTTTTGCGTGGCTAAAAATCTTGGCAGTGCTTTCGCTCAAGTGTCAGGTGTCTAGCTCAGAACTATTCCCCTTTGTTTCTTTCAGTTAAGACTCAGGTTGAATCTCAAGGATTTGCCTTCGGCTCTGGAAACCTTGAACATCCCAACCGCCTTTTTACCATGGCGGAGCTAGACCATGCCCTCTCATCTTCCCGAAACTCTGCGCCAGATCCAAATGCCATACACATGTTGCTACATCTCTCTCCGGAGGGTAAGGTTTTCCTCCTCGAGGTCTATAATCACGTCTGGGTAGATGCCACTTTTCCATCTCAGTGGCGGGAGGCCACTATCATACCTAATTTGAAGCCTGGAAAGGACTGTTACCTTCCTTCCAGCTATCGTCCAATTTCCCTCACTAGCTGTACTTGCAAGGTCATGGATCAGTGGACGGTTGGTGTGGTGGTTGGAACACCACAATCTTCTGACGAACATCCAATGTGTTTTTCGAAGACATGAATCAGCGGTTGACCACTTTGTGTCGTTATCGACGCAGATCAAGAACGCTTTCTTCAGATTTGTCAGAGAGCTGGGATATCTTTTGACCTCGAGAAGGCTTATTAAGGGGGGGGGCAGGAATTTTACACTCCCACCATAGCTGGTAAACATGTGGACGCCTACCATTATTGGTTCGGGAGTTAATGCGCGTCAGCGCTTTCCGAGAAAGGGATGGGTCGGTTTTTTCTAACCATTTTATTTAAGAGAATGGAGTGCCGCGTGCTCGGTACAAAGCGTGATGCTATTTGCTATAGCGATACATTCCATATCGGAATCTGATCTCCCAGGTGTCTCTTCCTGTTCATTCGTGGACGATTTTGCCATTTTATGTACACATCGTACACCAATTTTTTTTTTTTTTTTTTTTTTTTTTGTACTCCGTCTCCAACGGTGTTTGTACAGTCTTTATGATTGGAGCTCGAAAAATGGCTTTCGTTTCTCTCCTGAGAAGACAATCTGCGCTAATTTCTGGCGTCGTAGTTGGCGAATGTCTCCTGCTCTTAATTTGGATTACATTTACTTCCCTTCGCAGATTAGGTGAGATTCCTGAGTTTGGTATTCGATCGAGCACTATGCTGGTCACCACATATAGCATAGCTCAAGCGCAGTGTGACCGTTCTCTAAATATTTTGCGGATACTCACTGAAAAATCGGACAGTACTGTTCGACTAAATCGTGCACTGATCCGCTCTTAGTTAGACTATGGATGCATCGTTTATTCTTCTATATGACTATCTGTGCTGAGACGTTTGCAGCCTATCCATCATGGGGGCATTCGTGTGGTTTTTGGAGCCTTTCCAACCAGCCCAGTTGTGAGCCTCTACGCTGAATCGGCAGAACCCCCTCTGCGGTTTCGGCGTGATGTCGTGTTAGGGAATGATGCCTGTACCTTTAAGTGCATGCCTTCGCATCCGACGTTTACCCCTTTCTTCTGTACTGAGCTGGACGCACGATATCGCAACCACTTACTTAGTCCAAGGCCTGCAGGTTTCTGTTTCCGTGAGCTTCATCAGGTGCCTCGCCTGTTTCCGAAGGGGAAAAGGGTGTCCCCACCTTGGATACGTGCTACCTCCGAGGTAGATCTTGGGATGACAGCTAAGTGGAAATCTGCGGTACCTCTGTCTCTTATCAGTACTTGTTTTTTTAGAATTGATATCTAAATACAGTGGCCGTTCTTCTATTTACACCGATGGCAGTAAGTGCAGTGACTGTGTTGGATGTGCCTTTTACTGCTACCGAACCACATACTTTCGGTTTGGATATTAACACGACCATTTATACCGCAGAGCTGTATGCCATCTACCGAGCCATTCTGTATGTTTGCCCCAGCAATTTGGGTAATTGCCTTATGTTAAGTGCTTCTTTTAGTGCCCGTTAGAGTGTTCGTAAATTGTACAACTATCACCCTCTCGTGCAGCGAATTCAGGATCTTTTGCACCTTTTGCACACCCTGGACATAAATGTGAAGTGCGCAAGGATTTCTGGACATGCTGGCTAGCCAGGGAACGACTTAGCGGAGTCAGCAGAAAAGACGGTTACCAGACAAACGCAGTATCAACATCTTTTGTGTGACTTGGCAGGACTTTAGGCTTGTTGTGCGGATGTCGGTAGTTTCGTGCTGGCATGAGGAGTGGTCTACACTCCGCGACAACAAGCTCCGAATGATGAAGAACCTGGTATAATCTACTGAACTTCCTGTAAATCATTTCAAATGGACTAATCATGTTAAAACTGAAGAATCTGAAAATTTCTATGTACTTATGTGTTAATGTTACGAGAGAGTTAACTTGTGACAAAGTAGTAATTCAAAAGGTTTACAAATCAGAAGGAGAAACTGGTGCAAATGTAAAAATTAAGTAAATAGCAATTCCAGAAAACCAATTATTTTAACAGAGTGAAACTGTTAATAGGAAATATTAGATTCCACAATTCTACACTCTTAAGTTCAATGTTTTCTAGTGGCACAGCAGAAATTTGGAAATGTTGAAATACACTATATGGCACAAGAAGAAAAGATAATAAAATAGACTCAAAGGTAGGAGGTTTCTTAATCTTATTTATTTCTGCTTGGTTAAATTACATTGATTTTTTTCAAATATTTGTGCACATTATCGCCAAATATAGGCACCCCTTAGGAATATGAAATATGTAAATAGGTAAAGCACCCATGCTGTCAGTCCTAGCATCCCCTTTTGCATGATGTACATTAAGGTATCATAAACTTTCTTTAGTTTCTTGTCCTCATTTTCTCCTGGTAGTTCACCTTTATCTGAAAAAACGAAATTTTAAATACTATTTGCACATTACTTTTCTTGTTTATTTCTTTTGTTACTAACAACAGTGTGAAAATTAATCATAAAATTGTAGTTAAATGCATATGTAAGTACTTTCAACTGTACACTTTAATTGCTGTGTACTTCAGGAATTCAACACCATATTGCAGTATCTATAATATGTTTTTCTTTCATTACAATTTTTGGGTAAGTACTCTTTAAACAGTAATCTAAATATGAAGCAACTCTTAGGGTTAAAGCTCCATATTATTTACTTTGTTGTATATAGCATGTTTCTTATAGATATTCTTAAAGTAAGGCTGCTGCAATATCATTCCTGAAGAAGAGCTAACTATGTTTCCTTGTAACGAATGTAAAACTGATTAAAATACCTAAGCAAAGAGTAAGCATTAATCATTTTTAAGTAATAACTTCTGCAAAATCCAAAGCTCCCAAAGCCATAGATTTTACATTGCTATTCTTAAATAGTATGCCTGTCTAACATCACACATTAATTTCTGCTCTATGTTTAAGTTACAGATTCCTTTCAAAGTACTTAAACAGATTTTATCAAGCCAGAAGCAAGTATTCTACTTTTTGGAACTGCCTAATCCTATGTCTCATTTTGTACCTTGTTTTTGCATTGTATCTTCTAGATCAGCTTAAATGATATGCTTATACCTATAAAGGTTCTAGTCTCTACCAAAACACCACTTTCCAAACAACAATACAATATATCCTTAGGTTTACCGCATTATCATATACCTTTTTTTTTAATTTCCAGTTACCACATTAGTAAAGCCTAAAAGAAAAAAATTGTACTGAAATAGTAATAGATAAAACATTTTGTTTTAATCCAACAGCGAAGCACATTGAATCAGAGTTTAATGAATCCTTCAAAGCCATTGAACTCTGAAATAAAGGCATAATGGATAATGGTGATGAAAATTTTGAAAAACAACTGGGTTCAGTAGAAAAATAATTGTATTTAATGGGTCTGCTTATAACTTTTATATTTACCACTTTCTGTCAGCCTCACAGAACTGAAGTTGCGTTGAAATGGTAACTGCTGAGTAAACATTTATTTTAATCTCATAAAGGGCATACTGTATCAGCTTTACTTTACTAGAATTGTGTGCAGTGTACTATAAAGTACAGTCTAATTTAATTTATAGAGCATAATGATAGAGTTGAACATTTTAATAACAACTGTATGCAATGGAAAAAGCAGGGATATTTAAACGTTATATTTTATACCTTCATAATTAAACTTTGACTTACCCATTAGCCCAAAGCTTCTCAGAGTGCATGCCTAAATCATGCTTTGTATGGTGCAAGGTGCCAAATATATATTTTGCTAGATTGAACCCAGTTCCTTGATTTTCAACAATAGTGCTGTCACTCTCTTTCCTAAACCAATGTCTGGTTCAATTAATTTATAAAGCATAATGATAGAGTTGACATTTTAATAACAACTGTATGCAATGGAAAAAGCAGGGATATTTAAAGCTTTTTGGCTGGTTTTGTTAAATGTTGTACGTATGTTGACAAGCTTCAAATAACAGGTTCCCCATGTATGCAGACATCCCATTTTCTGTCAAAAGACTTGCAAAATTCAAAACTGAGAGTTCTTAACGGGGAGGTTTTAACATGAGATTGATTTCTGCAACTTGTTTAATGCACCAACGTATATCTGCCCATGCCTGTTCTGACCACTAGATAATTACATTATTTATGCTTATGTAGGATTAAAAGTAGTTGCAACCCAGATCAAAACATCTCATTTAGTGCCATAATATTTCCAATATCCAAAGGAAAGAAATGAATAAAATGTTTGAGTGTTTGCACATATCTAGTATCCTTATAAAAACAGTCTCTAATATAAAAAGTATATAATGCATACAAAAAATATAATTGTAACTTCATAATCAGCTTGAACTGTAATGAGGAGATATTGAGGTACATAATTTGTTGACAAAGAAGTGACATAGTTTTAAACCTACTATAGAAAGCTAAAAATAGTTAAAAGCTGAATAGTACCAGTAGTTTAACATGAACTACTGGCAATTATATAAAGAAGATACAATCATTGAAGCCAATATTTAAGCATCAAACACAAAGTGAAAGGTGTGAAGAATATAACACTTGTATTTTGTAACATCTCACTTAATACCCCATGTCTAATGAAAGGATATTACTATAAATAAGAAACTATTATTGTGATACTTAAATGTATTTTTTTTTTTTTTTTTTTTTTTTTGCCTCATCCACCGCTTAGCAGATAAACGACCTTCTCAAGTCACTGCTTAGTAGCAAACTACTGATTAGATAAATATAAAATGAACAACATAGACAGTGGTGGCAACTCTTTCATTTAATTCTGGCTAACATAGCTATGATGATTAAACATTCTTACCACAGTGGAAGTTCATGTTGGAACTTTATATCTGAATGAAAATTAGTGATACTTCTTGGGAGGGAAAACTTTCTGTATACTGAATCAATGCTCTTAATTGTTGGCATGTATGATTCAAAAATTATACAGGCTGTTTCCAAACGACACCATATGAAGATAGCACTCAATTGGCTTACTCTTTGACTTGTCCTAAACTTGATGTCGCAACTTCCAAACTCTTCTATTTAGTTTTATAAGTTTTAAAATTGCACACATTTTGGATTAGGCACCAAAGAAAAAAACAGTTATCATATGCCACACCCACATGCTACGTTTTCCATTACTAAGGTGACCTGTGCTGCGCCAGCGTGCCCATCAAACCACGACAACACCAGGCGATTGGAACTGAAGCTACCAACTAGCAGGTAGGCCAGGCACATGCCATTTGGTTATGTACGACTGCCTAATCCATGGTGACTTTATGGAAGTTTTTGTATGTGCCTAATTTAGAGCTGGAAGTGATATTCACATATCATGTATGGTATGGCCAACTAGGCCCACATCTTTGTTTGGTGTCATTTTGAAGCACCCTGTGTATAAACATAAGTGGGCAAAATCAATTTACAAAACTGAATCACTCTGTAACAAAAAAGATATAAACCAACAAGTAAAGCGTTTCAGGTTAGATGAAAAAATATATTGAATGGCCACATAGATTTTATTGTCTTTAAATAAAGGCTTGTTAGTAAGACCATTGAAAGTCTAACAAAAGTTTTTATCTTTAATAGTTAACACTTTCAAAAAAGTGTCTCTTATTTTCCAAACCTGTGACCTTTTAGCTTTGCATCTCACTTTTTAAAAGTACAAAATGATTATTTTTGCTTTTTTCAACACCATCTTTAGTAGGACTGCACTTGGTTTGTGTAAGAAACAAAAGTTTTTATTTTTCATAATTTGCCTGTTTTATTACCTACACTTACGCCCTTTCTGTGATAAATGCAGTGTTACTAAAATTAGTCCCATTCAGATGATTATATAATACTTTTATTCAATAATTTATTTATCTGTTTGTTTATTTTTATGTTGATTTTTAAAAAGCAGTAGCTAAATATAACCCACATGCTATAGTTACAAACTCTTGAACTATTCGGGAAATAAATTTGCAATATTCAATTTACTATTGAGAATGTTACAAATATTCACTAACATTTTTGGTTTAGAATAAAGCCTGTAAAATTGTAAAGAGAAAGTAATCTTTGGATTTTGAATACCCTATTACCTTTTTGCCACACAATCCATATTTTAGGCAACATTGAAAATGTGAAAAATATATGTTTTTAAGTCCTGATGTGAGTGTGGTTTTAAGACATTTAATGATATAACATATAAAAATAAGTTTAGTTATTAAGTGAATAAGTAATTAGTTATATATATATGGAGTTTCCAATTTACATTTTCATAAATTTTATGTCAAAAAATGTTGTTGCTCTCTTATACTCAATGATACTTTTATCATACATTATTTAAGGTTTATAATATTTCCATACTTTCATTTTTATACTATAGTTTTCTCTTTGTTTACAACTAATTTTTTTATTTGAAACCATTTATACAAAAATTTTACTGTCACAAATCAGATTAATTTCTTTGTGTATCAATGACATCTGTGACATTCGCAAAAAGAACATTATCCACTTGCTGAATAGTCATTGGTAGGTCATATATATTAGGAGTGACTGGCGTGGATCACCTCTATTGACTGCTTTTATGCTTGATAGCTTCTTATTTAATTTTGATATTTCTTCACGTTGTAACTAAACAACTTGATACTTAGCATTTAAGTGTGACTTAATCCATTTGTGAATGTTTCCTCTGATTCCAAAGTTATACCACCTGGAAAGTAAGATTTTATGCCTTAAAACATCATACCCTTTTACTAGGCTCAACAATAATGTTACCATAAGTGTACTTTTATCAATTCATTGTTAAAGTCAAGCTGATCATTTACCTATTGCTGTTTCTGTGGACCGACTTTCTTTTAAACAATATTGGCTATCTAAGGGAATGTTATTTTACTCTAAAAAGGATGTTAATCTTTCAAATTCATATACTGACTTTTCAAAAATTATTGAGAAACTGATTGTGCACTTACAGGTCTGTAGTTGTCTTTGCTTGCTTTTCCTTGTTTTTGTGAAGTGGAGTAACTTTTGAGACTTTAAGCTTATCAAGAAATATACCGGAGTCAAGAGATGCATTATACACATTAGTTAAACGTGCTGACATATTTTGTGCAGTATTTAATCAATAAATCTGATATTTCACTATTCCAAACTACTATTTGCATTTCATTCCTTGTAGGTACTCCTTTTCGAATTTCATTATCTGAGTTCAGTGATAATAGAATTTATGTATTTCAACATTTTATTGGGTTTATGCTGAGGTGGGAGGTTTGGGAGGGATGATTTAAGTTCATGAGTTTGTCTGCTGTTTTATGTGAAATAAGTATTAAAGCACTCAATGATATGTTGTAAAATTTTGATTTTTATTACATTTAAAATACAAGTTCAGTTATACAAGTTCTTCACCACTCTTTTTTTTTTACCCCCATTTTTAGAGCTTCATTTTCTCACTTTTTTGGTTTCTGAATTGCCTTTCTGTAAATGTTCCTATACTTATTTATAAATCTATCCCATTTTTGTTTATAACGCCTTGGCGATTTAGTCTGTTGAAAAGTTATAGCTTTTTAATTAGGGTTTTTATTCCTTCTGTGGTGCATCCTGTTTCAGTATGAGTTTTTAGATTTGCAGGTTTTGGGTGGAAACCAATATTAAGCCTGTATGCGACTATGTATAGAAAGTCATTAAACCTTAAGTTATAGTTGGTTTCTGGAAAACACTCTTCCACATTTCCTTTTGGAATGATTCATTAAACATTTTATGCAGTCAGAATTAGAAGCACTTTCTAAATTTTTTTATGTATGTATTGGGTAGGTACCGGTAATACCTGGCCAAGATCTGATATCTCCAACATCTTCAACTACTGGTGGTTCTTGAAAATTTTGTAATGTTTACATCCAGCAGCAATTATTTGGATGTGTTACACTTGTTGGAATCTCTATTGTGTTTATCAGGTTACATGATGATAGTATGTCCTTTATTTCATTTACTGTGCTGCTATTGCAAGAACATGTATGTTCCAGTATCCACGAAAAACGTCTGTCTGGCATACAACTCCTTTTAGTATAAAATCTGACTTATAACATATTTTGCTATGACTAATTCTATGTATTAATTTTTTATAGCAAATGCCATTTTCTGAGCAATCATTTTAGTATTGCAGTTTCTATTCTAATTCTTAAGATAGTGCTCAACTTTTATCATTTCATTTTATTAATTTGTCAGTTAAGAGTTAAGGTTAATCAGAGTATTTTGATAGTGAGCCGAAATGGACTAATTTCAGCACTCACAATTTTCTGGGAGATTTACACTACCATGAATTCCATGACAATATTTATCACTGCAGATGTTGAGATATTACAAAAGAATGGATGCTCGACTGCAGTGGGTATAGAGAGTATGGAACAGCGCCTTAAAGTAGTAGCTCATTATGTAGTGTTCAGTTTAGGACTTGCATAACTATTTTAGATATCATACACAAGTTTATACAGATAAGAGCAATCAAAACAGAGTGAGCTATTTGGTTAAAATGTAGTTCCTAGTAGTTCTATTGGATTCCCATCTGTGTTTAGTACCTATATGGAAAGTACTACAGCACAAAAAGACAAATATGTCACAGCCAGATGTTTTGGCATTAACCCAAAAAGTTGTGCGAAGCTACATATTCCTATGCAAGCAAATGTGGCATTGGAATACCCTCCTTTTCGTTTGATACCCAAATAGCAGGTAATGATTTGCCACTTAGCCTTTTGAAATAGATGGCACTTGAGCTTGAAAAAACTGGAAGCTCTTTCCAAAGCTAGAGCTATGGCACTTATAAAGCAACTATAATCACCTATTTTACAATGTGTGGCCAATTTCTAAATGAGTTTAACTTGTGCCGCCAATCAACATAAATATACAAAGGAATGAAAGTGGTGTCTATTTGAATAATATGCTACCAAAAATAAATGTAGAAAAAGGAAAAAGGGAAGTGATAAGCCTAAAAAGCATTACATGAGTTCAAATATCACAATAGTCGCATCCTGCAATGCATTTAGTAGTTTCATTGCAATTATACTACTGATGTTAAAAGGAATTTAATGATGACCTGAGCGGTAATATAGTGCTCCAACTGGATCTCTTGCTTGTATTAATTATAGCAGTTACAGTTATAGTTATAAATATATATATGTCTTCTCTTTTTTTAACATTCTTGGACATTTTCAGAGACATTGTGCCATTTACTGCAGATGGCCACATTTCTCACTTTACAATTTGAAAATATTGCTACTGTTAAGGCAAATTTTGAACTCCAATTGGGTAAATTTAACTCAAAAATCAAGAGGCCCAAAACAACAATCTCTAATAGCATACAGTTACCAATTAGGAACCAGTAAGTATATAGCAAAACATTTACCGGTGCAAATATCGAGTGTCAATGCATTTTTGAAGAGGTAGCTACAAATCCAGAAGACAAAAACCACCTGTGGATTTTATGAAGTCAGCTACTATTCAGATGTAACCTCAAAGAAGGGTGACAGGATTCAATGCCTTTACTTCAAAACTGTTTCGTGAAGAATGCTTTGGAGCGGCAGGTACCTAACAATTTTATCTGAGGGTTTTTGTAGCAAAAACCAGATATGTCCATTTTTGGACCAGAATGAGTTTGAGTATTCATGGTGTATAATGTATCATTGCACTTCTTTTGGGGCCAAAACCAGAGATGTGTGGACTTATCTGAATGAAATATGCTTAATTGCCAACAGAGACCGTAACTGGTTTGGAGCAAGAATCAGACTAGTCCTGGACTTATCTGGTTCTTGCACCAGAAGTTGGCAGCACTAGAGTAATAGGTGTTTCTTGTTAGTAAAATGGCTGCTTGAACTTGGTTTTCTGTTGTTAAGGCAGTTTATTGTGTTTTAAAGATGCCATCAGGTAATTCAAGCAGTGATAGTGTTGGTGGTAAGCATTCAAGGAAAAGAAAACGTGATCCCAGTAAATTGAAAAAAAATACTGACAAACTGAAAAGATTAAGGGGTAAATCATATGTCTCAAGTAGTGGAAAAGATGTTCCAGCTCGTGAAACAAGCCCTGCATGTAACTTTAGGCGAAAGCGCATTGATATTTTGATCGCAGATGAAAAGCAGTAAATATTTACATAGTTCAACGCACTTTTAAGTAAAGAAGCACAAGATGCATTCTTATCTGCATCCATTAAACCAACACCTGTTCAATGACGGAGGCCTAGAAAAGGTGAAGAGCCAGGGATGTTTCTTTTGGCAGGTCTATTAACTGTTTTTTTCTCATATTAAAATTACTGTATAAGATATTATCTAATTTGCACCCTAAAATTGTTAATCTTGTAAAACATGGGGTAATAAAACACTTAAGCTTGTACATACCATTTCAATATTTTAGACTAATATTCCTTAAAAATTTAGGTTTCTGCCTACCTAGTAATTAAATTAATGTGATTATGTTCTATGTCGAAAAGACAGTCAAAATATTTGCAATTACTCAAATTATTTCACTGTAGCTTATTACAATGTTCTATAAAGAGACTTTATATACTACATATGATGAATAGATGTGAATCGTTGTATATTAGAGAAAATAGGGTAAAATCAAACATTATTGTTGTATATGTCTGAGATGGAAATTGCATTTAAATTGCTTCTATTGAGTAGAATACTTGACTAATAGCTATAATCTAGTATGATTTTAAAACTACAACTCATTATGATTTGAAAGGATTTATAAAATTAAAAACATATTGGTGAAATATGAGAAACTTCACAAGAAATTTGAATTGGGGAAACATGGAAATCTGGAATTCAAGGGATATGGGGGAAAGTTAGACAAAGAACCTAAGAAATAGACAGCTAGGAAGAAAATTGGTGCTAGCTCCAGAAAAATGAGATTTTTAAAATTATTTTTGACATTTAAAACCATACATAGCTAAACTTCAGTAGAAAATGAACTTCTATATTATTACATTTTGACATTTTTATTATGCTTATAACCTGTACTTTCATGCTACAGAATTGCAATTTTAACAATTTGAAATTACAAGTGATCATTAATAATGATCTGTACCAGTTAGGTAAACAGCACATTGTACTTCAATGTACATGGTTCTCAAATTCATATACGCAGCATTTTTTACTATTCAAATTAATCTTTGCCCACGGTTAATACTCTGTTATCCTTGAATTCTCAGAATTACATCAAGATTTATGGATTTAAAGCAATATTGGGTACAAATGAAGTAAGGTATTTGTGTTCTGTGACACTCAACAAAAAAGTTTTAAAAATTGAGCAATATGAAAGCCAGATTTTTCTCCAAAGATGATTGAAATTAAGAAATTCTACACAAACATATTTAAACTTCTTTTTGAATATCGTATTAATTATACTTATAGATTCTTATCATAAATAGAACACTGTAAAGGTATTTCAATGCATTAATAAGATCCAAAACATTATACCAGCCATAATATCAAATGCTAAAAGGGTACCTAAAAAACAATCTTGAAGTTATTCTTGATATATTATAAAACTCAAACATGTTACTTCTTACATTTTTATCTATACTTTCTAAAGCATCAAGAATGTTAAATTGCATAAACAGAACTGTATTTTTTGATATTTTATTTCAAACAGGAGAAAGCAACTCTATTAATTAATCTGAAAGCAACGGGCTTAATATAGTAGTGCAAAGATGTAGTAACATTTTAGATTACTCAGTAAAAAGTCAAAAATCTTTCGCTATACTAGGGAAAGCTTTCACTATCAGGAAAATAGATGAAGTTATCCACTATGCTACATTTCCAAAATCTGAAGCACAAAATCTTTGAAACTTTTTGAATGCATGTAGTGTATATGTGTGTGAGAATGTGTGTGAGTGTATAAGTGTGTTTCTATGTGTGTAATGCCTGTTTCTCTTGCCTTGAATTCACATACCATACTAATATTTATTAACTGTAATTTAAAACTCCTTATACATGAAGTTACCTACAGTAAAGGGAATTCAATATAATAATTTTACAAAAAATAATTTTGCAATTTAGTAATAAAAATTTATAGCACATATAGTTAGCAGAACTAGGATTCCTAAGTTATTTAATTGCAAGTGTGACAGACACTTTTAACATTTTATTATACCTAGAAAATGTGCTTAAAACAATTGTGGTATTTTAAAAAAAAATTCCCCATCTTTCCATGCAATATTTGTTTATAAACTCACCATTCTTGTCACCTGCAAATGATATGCCTACAATCAGCAGCATGAAGATTATACTGACCAAAATGAGGATGACTTTGACCTTCATATCTCTGAAATCACTTTTAAAACACAAATACTATTAAAGCAATACAGGTACTTGTACTTCATAACTAATTGTACTTAATGTATATAAGTTACATTGTCAGCTTTTAAATTATGTTTAATCTTTGCAAGATAGGTTGAATCTTATTGCCCGCCTGGGTAGTGTGGTGGTAGCATTTCTGCCTCCCATCCAACAGGTTGTGAGTTGAAATCTCGCTTAGCGTGAGTTACTCGGATAAGGCTTTTATCGCTGTGGCCGAGTGGTTACACCAATTGCCTCTCAACTAGATGGTAGGGGTTCGATCCCAAGCGACCGCATGTGAGATTTGTGGTCGACAAAGCAGCGCTGGGGCGGGATTTATCCATGTAATGCGGTTTCCCCCGCCATCGCATTCCTTTGGTGCTGCATCATCATTCATATATCACCAGTGTCACCGCCTGCAGTGCCATAAGTAGTTAAACTGGGCGTTTAACACAAAAAAAAATTGAATCTTATCTAAAATTGTTTATAATTTATGGCCACAGCTTTGAATACTGCATGGTTTAATTACTACAACATCCAAAGTCAGTATTTCACATAACTATATATATAGTGTCAAAATTTTTGCTTGAAATGTAACATCCAAGCTGTTTGAGCTTTTTCTTTTTTTATTATTATCAATGTGCTCTGACAAGTAAGGACCAGAATCACACAATCTATTCATATAAGAATACAGAGTAAAACTATGCAACGTCTCTTGGGAACTTCACTATGGCTGCAGTAATTTACCTCAAGTTGAACATTTGCAACTAAATCTCAATATCGAACTTTTAGAAGATATTCTTATGCTCAAGCACTATAAAAGCTAAGTATTTGCAATAATTTAAAAAAACAACATACAAGTTATTAGAATTTTCAATCTTAATTGTAATTTACTATTAACTGCCCAAGAGCCTGTTAAAATAACCAAGGAAGTAAATATGTAGTTATTTTTCTGAATTCATAATCTTTATATAATTTTTATTTTCTTATGAGGGTCACTCCTAAAGTTTTCAGAATGGACAATGATGAGTTGTGATAAGCCAAAGCATCTTTTGCGGAAGTTCAGATAGCAACATGTGCAAATCTGGGCATGCTCCCACAATGTGGATTTCAGCTCTGTACGTTTGTAAAGCAGGTGTTGCTAAGCCATTTGCTAGGATAAATCTCAAACAAAAGTATATTTATGCTATAATTTTCTATAACTTTAAATTTAGTTTAGGAGAGAGAAATGTCTTGAAAGACTCCAGTGCATTAGAGAATCTTTGCCCTTTGCAAACCACCATTTATTGGTAGTACGCACAGCTTAGAAGAGGATGGCAGTTGCACAAAGTTGAAGACCGAGCGGCAGGTTGACTCAAATAACAATAGATAAAAATGTGGTGAAAGCAGGGGTATGTTGCAAAAGTACCCTTGATGTACATTTGGCCAAAATGAAGGAGACATAGTTATTGGATCAGCAACAATGAAAATGCACCTGAAACAAAGTTTTAATGTCAGGAAAATCTGCAGGTTATGGGTACCCAACCATCTCACAAATGAGTGGAATGGTGCCAGGAAAATATTGAAATATTTAATGGTAGAAGTTCCAAAAAGATATCTAACATTGTAATAGGCAATGAAAGCTAGTAATACCAGTATGATCCAGAGAGTAAAAGACAGTAATTCGGGGTCATCTCAGGAGAAGATCCCCAATCAAAGGTGAAGTGTACAAGAAGGGTTGTTAAGGTTCAGTCTCCTTAGCAGGTGTCCACATAGCAATAGTTCCGTTTGAAGCAGAAAAGACTATTTACTGCCAAATGTTACATCACAAAATAACTCCTATAAGTGTTCAATGATATGAGAAAAAAGGCATCCCAAAACGGATGGAATTTGCTATGACTCTTTCCAAACCTTTGACAAGTTTCACAGATAAGTTGCCTTTGAAGCAGATAATTTTGGCATTAAGAATGACAAAGAGAAAGATATATGGAGGAAGCTGTTGAAGAAATCATGTATTCAGAGAAAATTAATAATAAATCTTGAGTCCAAGCAAAATATTTTGACTAATGAGAGAAAGAGAACAATTGAAATTCATACACACAGAAGTGGTTATAAGTTATAGGATACTATGAATTGAGTGTAGCAGAGCATTTGTGAAGCAAAACATGAATGCAGAAAGAATGCTTTGAAGCAGAATTCAGAAATACAGTTTCTACTGAAAAAGGAAGCCATAAATTATTATGATATTAGTATACATTGTTTGGCATTATAACAAGTTTCTATGAGTATTTTATAGTAATTCTTGCAACTTGTGTGCTTTGGTATACAAAGTTTGAAATTATTGTGTTTTAACTTTTATTTTTTGCTGAACTCAAATTCTACAAATTCTACAAATAAATCTAAAGGTGATATATCTCTTTGCATCATCAACTATTGCTTAGACTTTCATCTATAGTTGTCATTTACATTCATTTTACACTTTAGGAATGATGATAAAATAGTTATATAATTTGTTATGTTTCATAAATATCTAATATGAAAGTATCATCTATCATATGCATTTTATGAATTTAAAAAAAATCTGTGCGTGTGGGCCCCAGTTAGTGTGTGTGTGTGTAAGTGTGTGTGTTTGTGTGTGTGTCTGTGTGTGTGCAAATACTTATGGCTAGCTTAATATTGTTTCGACTCACATCCTCAAAAACCTGTTAAGGCAAATTAACCTACAAAATCACAGTCTAGATGCTATTTCAACTATCACCCACTAGGTATAAAATCTATTGCTACTACAGGACAATAACCTAAGTCTTAGAATTCCGCATACCAGTTGTTTATATATTAATATTACTCACATATTACACAGTATATAATTTAAAATCTTACTGTGGTTATAAAATTGATTGCCATAACCATCATTATGAACGGACTTCCATCACGTATACCAAAGCTATAATATTTTATATGGACTCAGAGCTTGCTTTAATACTTGTAGGTGGTTATATATTTATCATAAACATTCCTAAATAATTAGACATTCCTTAAAAGGTGATTTTACCTGGAACGTGTAAGTCTGTTTGATATGGGTATTACAGCCAACGTCAACAACAGCATTTGCTACTAGATGGCTCTGCGGACGTCTGTACAGACGATTAAAGTATTTGCTCGGAGGGTATAGCTATAGCCTCTTGTTGTTCTCTCTGAGGAAGCCAACTGTAAACCAGTAACATTTATATTCATAAGCAGCTACTGAAATATAATTAACAGCGTTTCAAAGCTTAAAATATCAAAAAAAATAAAGTAGGCAATATTCTAAGACTTATAACATGACATTTACATGCCGTTAGTCTCTCTCTCTCTCTCTCTCTCTCTCTCTCTCTCTCTCTCTCTGTATTTGTCTCTCTAGATGAGAAATTTTAACTCGTCTTATCACTTAAAAGGGAAATTATAGAAGAAGCAAATCCAATGTGGAAGCGATAAATAAGCATATTTGACGTGCGTTTGTTAATTTTATATTAAACCTTTAAAATGAGGACACAGAACTCTGCTTTACAAATCAGTAAAGTATTCACATTGACATATGTAGAGCTGGACCATAGTTTATTGCAAGTTTACAGCTGAGGCTATTGCCTATGCAATTATTGAAATCCTTTGGCAAGAAGATGCATTTAACAAATAGCTCCAAGGGCGTGTTTATACTTGTTTAATTTTAATTCCCTTTGTGTTATTAAATTAAAATGTTATATGTTCAGGTTGAAATCTAATCACAAAAGTATTTGAAAGAGCAGTGAATTGAAGGTTCTGGAGACAATTACATTTTATCGTTCATTGAGAGACGGAAAGTTGTATAAGTAAATACTTTTCCTGCCATTTCAGTCGTTTTGAGGAATTTTTGTGCTGTAAAAGTGGTATTTCGGATTACTTTTAAAGGTGTTTCTTAGCACTGGGAAGGTATTTCTGGGCTAAGCATGAGGTACTTATGAACTTTGTCAGTAGTGACGGATCCTTATAAGGTATTTTGCTATATACTGGATTTTTTCTTTCGTTTTTGGAGTATTTTTGTGCACCTTTTGAGAGATTTTAAGTACTTTGAGAACATTTATCCAGTAAATGTTCCATATTAAGGCTATTTTGAAGCATTTCAAGACATTTCGTGCATTGTCAGGGTATTTTCTTAATGTTTTATTCCGGTTTTTTCGTTATTTTGAACCTTTTTATGCACTTCTGACATTTAAGGGATTCAGCAGGTATTTTGGGCTCTGGAAAAACGTGTTTTTAGCATTATATAGAAAATTTTACTGCGTTTTTTCGTTATCTTGCAGCTTTTTATGGATTTCTGACATTTAAGGGCATTAAGAAGGTATTTCTGGCTGTGGAAAAGGTTATTTTAGCATTATACAGAAACTTTTATGCCAATTTTAGGTTAGGTTGTGAACTTTAAGCAGAGGTTTTTTTTTTCAACCTGAAGATATTTGAATAATCTGTTAAACCATTTTTGAGGAGTTTGAAGGTATTTCGAAATCGAGAGCATGTATTTTTGTAACTTTTATGGACCTTTTATATAATTTATAAGTAACGGATACTGAGCACTGTGAATCAGGTTTTTCAGAACACTTCATCAGCATTTTGGATATGTTTAATCCAGTTTCATTGCTGAGGAACATGAGGACTCCGGAGGGTATATTATGTCTCATTTTAGAAGCTTTGTCAAGGAATTGAGGGCTGTCGAACACGTATTTTGGATGTTTTTTTTTTTGTTTTTTTTTTTTTTGCGACCATAGGAACGGCCATCAGAGTAGTTATTTTAGGTCAATTTTCTTGAACTTAGAGTAAGGCTTTCAGATCAATTTTACGAAAGGTAAGGCATTTTCAAGACATTTGAAGGTATTTTGGGCTCCATAAAAGGTATTAATCCCTCGGGAGCAGGTGTTTCAGGGCATCTTGAGGGTTATTCTGAGTGGTTAAAAACACTACATGAAATGCTTGTCGACAAATTGGGCCTAATAGGTTAAGAGGGATAACAGTCCGTTAATGTACTTTCCTTTGTTTTCTTGTTTAATATCTACCACCTTAACTCTATTATATAAATATTATATCAAATGTATATATTGACTCAAACTGCTATTGAAGACAAAGTCTTGATTTCATTGCTGCAAATAATTCATTGACATTTCGACTCGTTTACAATTTATGGCTACACGCAGTTCGTGGCTCGCGCATCACTGCGCGCTAACGCTCCAGTCACTCACGACTCAGTACAATTTACAGCACAAAAGAACAACAGTGTAATGCAAACCTTGTTTGTTGTATAGGAGGTAAATGTATTCAGACATTTTCTGGAAACCTATCGCAGGTACTGGAACCTAAAGCTACGAGAAGAATCAGTACTCGCGTTCCGAAGGAACCTATTACATCGCGCCGTGCTTCCTTATTCACATATCCCAAATGCGATGACACACACCAAGGCGAACATAAGAACCATTTCATAAGACGGCACTGTCACATTGCTCCCTCCTTAGAGCTGGTTGTCCCAAATGTAGGTAGACGATTCAGGTGTATTAGCAGTTTTTTCTCACGGGGTAGTTTCTAGAGGCATAACACGACATCATTTATGCTCTTTGCCACAAAGTATAACCTTTGCCATACTTTTTGAAGCTTGGGCAGGTACCCTTATTCCGCATAGGGAATATAGCCACATACATCACTTTGCTGGAAACTTTGACTGTTGGCCTGCCGTTTGTAACGGACCTTCATCCGATCGAATACTACCTGGAAGTTTTGCCAGGCCATCCATTCTTGTCATGAAGTCGGTTTACGAGATTTTCTTTGGACAGTATTTAGCGCCCAATTTTACTACAAATGGGGCCCCAGGCGAGATCTACGAGTTACTACACGTAATCGACACCTGCCCGTTTTGCTATAGGAGGCCTACCGAACATCTCGTCGCATTATAGAAGAAACTCTCTGGCAAAGACCAAACACGCTGGTGTCAACCCGATGGTGTTGTGCCGAATTCACAATGGATCGATATTAGCGACGCCGCACTTGCGTCTAAACGATTAACCAATAGGAATTCAGAACTGACATGACGAAACCCGTGCCGAGAAATTTGAATTGGATTTAACTTTTACCGCACGGCATGGGCGTCATCCATTGAATTTCTGTTGTTTGATATCCTGTGGTCGTTCCCAAAGCTGTTAGAGATGGCATCAACTCAAGGGAAGTTCATTGGTTATTTGATGTAATGTTTTTGGTTTTTTTTTTTTCTTTTTTTTTAATTTTGCAATAATGATAATGCAAACGCTACAGAAAATGGAAACCGTCTTGGACAACCAAAATTATATCTTCATTCCAGAGTAATTTTTCACCTAATTAAAACCACGTCTATGCTGAATAAATAAGCCCCTAACCTCAAGGTTATACAAAGGCACTCTGCTGAAGATACTGGTTTTCGAATTAACTGTTTCTATATATGAGGACCAATGATGTGCAACGCATCATCACATTGTGATTGTGCCATTCGCATGTAATTATAATATGATTCTAGATCTGCTAATATCGTATTCGGGATCAGGTAATGAAAATCCCCTAATTGGCTACGCTCCTTGAATATAGGTTGAACCGACCAACGATTGTTTCTATCGTTTCTTTTATTTACAAGATACAGAGCAAGAACTTGCTTTATGCACCGGCACCGCTCAGTGATGTCAAACTATACCACCCTAATATGAACACTAGTTTCCATAATCTATGCGGTGTTGCGATCAGACACTTGTCGTGATGCCAATATCGCGTCCGTTGTGAATCAAGCATAATAAAGCGCAAACACCTGTCTCTGTTGATCTTTTGTGTCTTAAATCATGTTGAGAACCTCTTCAGATGCTATTTTCTCTATAAAGTTAATGATCATGTTGCACATAAGTTTTTCCTAAAATACTTAAAAAGCTGATAACAGATACTAATCTCAATTGTATATCATGCATTGGCATCTGTGTGAGTATGCTTGGTGAACTTCAGTCTCTTTAGACTAAGATTGGCGCTACTGGCATGTTAAGTCAACCCAAAGCGTAATGAATTAATGAAATTAATATTATAATAGTGGAAATGAATACCCAATAAAGTAGAATTGAAGATTAGTGCTAAAGCTGTGGAAATGAAGACAATTGTTTCAGAAGGTGACAAATTCCAAAAATAAATAATCAAGACGATTATATATCGTAGTGCTTCGTAAAGCCCGAGGAACGCGTGAGGCTGGAGGTGATAAGGTCACTTCAAAATATCGTAGAAATGCTCAATAAGGACCTTAAAATGCCAACAATGAAACAAGGGTACCGCACATTAAAAAGCAGTTGTTAAGCAACTAAAATGACTAACTTACGCAGTGCTTAAAAGGGACAGAAAAGTTTTTCAAAGTCGTAAAGGTAACGCTATGAAAACGCCCAAGAGACAGTGGAAAAGTGTGCAAATGTGTCCACTTCCAACCAATATGAAGTCCTAAATGAGATAAACGATTACGGAACTGATCCACAAGTAGTGTGCATTGAGGAAAAACACTGAGCTTCATGGTCAAATTTGGAAGCAAAAGGTAATGATGCTTGGCAACTCCATCTTGAGGTACACGGGAAATGAAAACCGG
The DNA here is from genome assembly GCA_030762935.1 of Hymenopus coronatus. NCBI lineage: Eukaryota > Metazoa > Arthropoda > Insecta > Mantodea > Hymenopodidae > Hymenopus > Hymenopus coronatus. Next base: position 8,650 of record JAUKNX010000249.1, on the reverse strand, counting down.
ATAAATGCCATTATGTGTATTGTTTTCCGGTAATTCTTGTGGATGAACTAAAACTTATATTAGAGGTCAAACAGAGATGATGAGTTAGATGTGGTGGATCTACATGTTCGAAATAATAACTAAAGAAAACGAGTTTTTCAGGATTATATCATGGGGGAAATGATACACCTACTAGATCATATAATAAACGAAATAATAACTAGTGGTCTACTTAGCAGGCACGATGAGAACAGACGATGCGGTCAGCGAGTGAATAAGGCTGTGTTTACGCACGCCTTCTTCATGTTTGATTGTAGTGGATGCTTGAATGTTAGCCATCTTGGCTGGGATAGAGATGATGTCAGCAGAAGAGGAGAAAGCGTGGAAAATTCAAAAGGAGATAATGATATTCAGCAAGTAGTAACAGAAGACCAAACGCAGACTCGGATAAGGAAATATGTAGGGCTGAAGAGATTGTGGAAGATTGGTGTCTTTTTTCAAAACATTGAACACATGGCAAACAAAAGAGCGGAAACAGAACAAACAATTTTTGTTTTACAGCCAAATATATTATTTTCGGAGCCTGGTTTAACAGATAATGAAATGATGACGAACATCTATGAAAACTATTATCTAGCCTGTATTTTCTGTTGAGAAAACCACAAACGTAGAGGGGGTTCAATATATGCTCAGAATGAAACAAAATTTAATAGCATTTAATGTATGCAATTTCGAGACTAAATGTTTTGTAAGTTGCATAAGTTACCTTTGAAAGAACAAACATTAACAAACCAGGTGTTTACAGCAGACCAAATTCCGACGAAATAGACTTCCCAAAAAACTAGAAACATGTCTAAATTATATTACCAAAAAAGCACATAATCATTATAATGAAGATATTTTAACAGAAAATACAAATAAAACGTTACTGCTACATTTAATAGAAAGAATATATCTGGAGGCAAGAGAAACAGGGCCAATTAGAGTAACACATCACATTTCAACCTATATTGATCATGTCAATACCAGCTTAAAGAGGGACGATATAGACATTTATTAATTAAGGGATGGCTAAGGGATCACTTTTGATTAATAATAGAAATTAAAGGAATATATTCAGAGATAGTAAAATATCAATGTTTAACACAAATGCACAATTGTAAATGAAATATATGAAACATATTAAGAATATTACACACACAGTATTCAGATGTAAATGAAGCGAAAAATGAACAAATATAACATTTTATAGATATTTTAAGGAAATGTCAGGACAATCAGTCCAATAACGAAAGGTAGTCTTGACAACTAAAAAATTTGCAACTGGTCTACCAAATGTATAAACGAGTTACTAAGAAGCATTAATTTCCTAAAGATATAACGGCTTGCAAATTAAATGATATGTGCTTCAGGCCTGTAGAGAAAAAGATCGAAATCCAGTTATCAAGGAAACAAGGAAGCTTCCCAACTAAAGAGTGCTACAAAACTCTGATAATAAGATAAAAACGACGCGAGGTATCATTAAACCCGCACAACGAGAGAATACACGAAAAAGTGTAGAACACTTAAGAGTTTTAATACGAAATTCTAAATCTAATTAATTCCAGAAACATCTTTAATTATCATTATGTAAATGTCAAATACGGAATTAAGAAAACGAACGACCAAAGCCTAACAAAGTGTTAGAATGAGGTATGTATTCAGCTATGTAGGATATTTTAATAAACTATAAATATACTAAAAAGTAATGGTAGTATGTAGCATCACAAAAGAGGAAGTCATCATATAGATAATTAATAAACTTAAAAAAAAAAAAAAAACACACACACACAAGAACAGTGTGGATGAATTCTCAAACCAAATGGTAATATATTGCAAAGATGAAATAGCAGATACCTTTGCCCATACAATAAATGAAACGTTTAATACATGAACATTCCCAAGTAAAAGAAGTAATGGGCTCATTTACAAACAGAAAGGTTGAAAATAATCGACGGAAAAGTATTATCCAAAACCACTGCCCATTATTTTAAAAAATAATGGAGGACCTTTATTTAGAACAACTTCAGAGTTTAATAAAAAAACAAGAAATATATGGGATAACACGCATCCCATATAAATGGCTATGCTCATACCTGCTAAACAGGAAGTAATGTGTAGATACAGTACATAATGTAGATAGAAATCTGAAAAAAAAAAATAATCCCAGTTTAAATGTGTAACACATGGGGTTCCTCAGGAGACTATATTGGGGTCATATTTATCTATAATGTACATAAACTGTTTAAAAAGCACAGGATGCGCTAGGAATAGCCATTCGAGATTCTAATGATACCACCATAGTTTTAATGGGTAAAACGGCAACAGAAGTACAAAATAAGGAAAAATAGAACATTAGAGTTATTTAGATAATGGATGCTCCTAAGAAACTAAGGAAAACCACCTTTTCCAAACATAAATTTACAAGGAGTTTCAACAAGAAAATGTTTAGCATATCAGAATTTTCTCGTGGTACAGAAAACACGGCGGTCTTTTGGGTCATATAATCTTACGAAAGGTTCGCTTTATTCTGACACATGGAGCAATTTCCATATTTGACCTGGATAATCTGCCATAAAAAAACAAACTTTCGTACTCTTCATGCAGATCAAATCCTCTAAACACCAAATTAATGAAGCTTTCAATATACTACGCTCCAGAAAGCACAAAGAAACCAACTCATACATAGGAAGATCATTTGGGTTTAGTTGTAATATCATATTTGGACCCTGTGACGGGAAACATAGTTAGTATATTTACCAAACACAACATGAAAACTGAAAAAGCCCCAGACAAAAATAAAACAATTCTTAGGTACACAGAAAGACATTGGGTTTTAATACATCTGGCAGCTATGAAATCCCATGTGAACATAGGAAAGTGTACATAGGCCAAACACGAAAAACAATAAAGAACATATTAAGGAACAACATTGCTATATTAGACTAGGTTATTAAGAAAAGTTATCAGTGGCAAGCAAACTTACGACTTAGATTACAGAATCAACTTTGCGTCCATAAACGTTTTTAAAAAGACCGCAAAATACCATAGCAGAATGCCCAAAGAAGCTCTGTACATTAAATCGAACAAAAAGAACCTTAATAGGGAAGAAATAGTTGAAATTAGTAAAGCATTGTTAGGATTCTACAAAATTGCTTCCTTCTGGTTAAGTAAATTGGGTTATGGCTTCAATGTTTTCCTTCGTCCTTCCTTGGATTTCTATATGTCATGCGGTCCCATTTGCCGAAGGCCACTCCGCAGACCAATGGTAGAAGTGTGGGTAGTTTTTAGCTTACGTAAGATGGGTATGGATACAGCGGACCAAGTACTCCAGCTTTTCGCAACATGTTTCTCTAGTATATTTCAGGACCGTGAGTGGCAAGCTGAAGAGTAAACAGAATTACAGGTCCTCACTATAGCAGCCTCAACAGACGGTAACGTACACCGCAGTTTCCTGTCTTAGCAAGAAATTCAACCTATTTTTCCAGAATGACTATGAAATACTTCCACTAACGATAGGTCCTGCTCTCGTCATCTGCCAAGACAAGTATCTACTCCCCATCCTATTTGTATACTGTTGTGTGTAGGTGCCCTTTCAGTTATCACCCACTAACATTGGGTTTACTTCGGCGGTGCCGAACAATACCTTCACTTAATCTTCCAATCCACTACGTGGTGTAGTCAGTGCATAGTAGGGGAGATGATGTAGAACCTTTTCCCATGATCGTTAACAGGTGTGAAAGAGGCACGTTCACACTGAGAGGGAGAGAGAGAGAGAGAGAGAAATAGAGAATGCTGGACGGAATTGTGGGTATAATGGTTAACAGGAAACACCTCCTTATAGAAGTTGCCTAATCCACAAATACCTCCATCTCTCTGTCGGCCGGCAGGGTAGCTGCGCGCTCGCCAATGCCCTGGAAATGCACGGGAACACCGCCAGCCAGCACCGCAGGCGTCTAATCCACAGAGCCGGCCCACACCAGTGTCGTGCTACGATGGGTCTGGGACGTCCCCGCAGCTGCACAGTGGCGCTTTCCTTCCTTTGTGAGGGCTACCCGAATTTACTGCGACCGAGGCCTAATGCTGCTAGTGAGACTGGAGCTACAGGACTAAGCAGAGACAGGCACCTGATACTACAGATGGAAAGTGCCCAGGACACCCAAGGGCATGCAATCAGCTGCGCAGACAGGCCGGATGGCACCACCACCTTCAACACCGTAACCAATATCACCGACAACACCACCACCGCCACCAGCACTGCCAAACTTGATGAAGGAGTAGCAGAGCTAACGCGGCACCATTCAGGACCTACATTCAGAGCTTCTGAACTTCACGGAGAAGGTCGCGGCCCTGGAAGATGCCTACAGCAGCTCCCGGGTTCTACCGGATCTTCGCTTGATGTGAAGGACCAGTTCTGTGAAGGAGCTCCACACGGTGTTTTGTGGCCTCTTTCATCACACAGTGGACGACCTCAGCAAACCGACTTCCAACATCACACCAGCCAGGATGAGCGCGAGCCTCTGGGTCTAGAGGACAGTACCCTGCAGTGTTTCATCGGAAGTAAGCTCTCCCGTAAATCCTCATCTCACACTCCATCCCATTATTCTCCTTAACTTCGTTAGGGTTGGTCTCGGTTAAGCCAGACTCTGGTAATACATAGAGACTAGTAGTATCCTTACCACCGGAAAAGCGGCACCGTCAGATTATCAAGCCAAATAAGTTCTTCATCCGTTCTCTTCCGGTGGAGGGGGTTTGGCTATGCTGCATTACTGAGTGGAGAGCTCCACATATCCTCATAGTCATTGCTCCTCGGAATGCGGTTGAATGCAGTAATGTATCCCCCCCCCCTCCATTTGAAAAAAAGGGCTAGCTCTATAATTATCAATAATCAACTCTGTGAAATCTGATGTGTTTTCCGCCCAATATTCCATTCCCAATAATTATCGTTTCATTGCTCTGGTTGTTATATACAGCTTTTGCATGTAAATGCATGTTTTAATTGAAGAGCCATGTATAAGAATTTTTATATATCCTTACATTTCCAAATATGTATGTTAATAAGAGTAACTTTATTTTGCATAGTTTTGATTTTTGTTGACATATGCATTATTTTATTTTACTTTTCATTAGCTGTATATGTTTTGGCTGTGATTTTCAAAGTTCTTTGCAGGTAGGCAGGCAGGCAGGTAAAAATGCATGCATGCATCCATGTATGTAAGAATGCGTGCATGCATGCATGTATACATGTATGTATCCAGTCTTTTTAACAATACCTTTGGCTAGCTTATTGTTTCAACTGCCCTCTTCAAATAGCTGTTAAGGCAAATTAACCTCCAAAATTGCAGTTTGGATGTCGTTTTAATTATTCTCCCGAAAATACAAAATCTATTGCTGCTACACGACAGTAACATAAGTCTTAGAATTCTGGGTACTATATGTTTTATATATAGCTTATAACTCCTCACACACATTACATAATGTCAAATCTTTTTGTGGTTATAAAGCTATTAGCCATAATCATCTTTATGACAGGAATTCCCTCACATATACCAAGCGATAGCATTTTATATGGACTCAGAACTTGCTTCAGTATTTGAAGGTGGTTATATACTTGTTATAAACATTCCAAATTAATTAGATATCGCTTAAAATGTGCTTTTACCTGGAAAAAGTAAGCCTGCTTGATTTCGGTAAAGAATTTACCCTCAACTGCAGCAATTGCTACTAGATGTCTCTCTATACGTCTATACAGACGATTAAAGTATTTGCTTGGATGGTATAGCTATATCACAGAATAGAGGGTATGCAGAAAGCCAACTCCGCTGTAATCGGTGCGCCAAAGTTCAGTGCGCATGCGCGAATTCCGCCATACTTGTACCGAGTAAACACTATGTTGCTCATTTACACACTTCGTAATATCCATGTTATTAATGTTATTAATTGTATTTTAGCTACTGGGATTATACTCTACTCCAACGGTTCCCAACCGGTGTGCCCCGGCACCCTAGGGTGCCGTGTGATTAGCTAAGGTGTGCCGCGAGATATTGAGATAAACAAAACAAAAAATACCTTCTACTGAAGCTTTAAGTCTTGTAAGGTCTTGAAATAAAATAAGTCAAATCAATTACTCTCATGCACGGCTGATGGTGATAGTGGTCGATTCATTTCAATAATTCAGTTATACTAGTATCCCACAGATGGAATTACAGATGGCTTTAATGGCTCAATATTAGACTGTATAAGATATAACACCTGAGTTGGTACCGACATGTCAGAAGAATGAATGAAAATAAGTTACCGACAAAGGAGTTTACCTGAAAGAAGAATAAAAAGGAATACCTACCTCGAAACTCGTGGATGCGGCATATAAAAACAGGAATGAGAGCCAGAGGAGTGGACGATATGGAATTGGTGGATAAAGACGAGAGGAGAAAAAAATTCTCTATGCACAGAAAGACGTGAAAGCATTAAAACTCTGTATATATACCTGGGCTGATCTACAAAGGCTGTGTATGTGTGTGTGTTTGTGTGGGTGGGTGGGTGTGTGTGTGAGCGCGCGCCCAATACTATTACATTACGCAACGCTAACAAACTAAAGATCTATAAAATTGCATAAAAATAATTTGCACTATATAATGAATTAATACAAATCATGTGTATAGTCCTTCTAAACGCCAAGTTAGAAAGTTTAAGATAAATGCATCCTTGAAATCTGACCGAAAATTAAGAAATATCCTTATGTGTTCCCTTCTCATTACTGTTTCTACCTAATCTCAAACAATTTATTCTAGCAAAAACTCCACATACTAATCAAGACATTGTGTTGTTGAACTCTTGGTCATGCAAAGAGACCCGAATTTCAAATTCATCGGCCAATTTTTAAACGTTTTTAACATAGCTTCACCCTAGGTTATCTCTTTATTTCCCTTCTCTCCACTATTTCCGCTAATACATATCTGTATTTTAGCATAAAGTGTGGGTTCCATTCACATTACCTTCTCTATTTATTGTGCACACAAACCTCATAAGAAAGATTATTCTGTTATCTACTTCATTTTAATCGAGATAAGCATTATCAGAACGGTGTTATTACTCAGTTCCTTGTAAGTAAAATGGTACTAAGGAAATAAATAGGCTAAAGCGATAGCAAAATGTTTTTAAAGCTGTCGCTATGCGATTGTCTTTGAAACTCGGTTCTCTTTCACAGCCGTTAATAAAACAAAAGAAAGATGGATTATATCTGTTTGGGAAAAGTAGAAGTACTTCAAATTTGAAACTATTAACAAGGAATATCTCGGAAACAGCTTCACAACATAAATGTATAGGGCAAACATAAATTGTGTGTTTTGACGAGATGTTCATTTTTGTGTAATAGATAATTTCTTGTCTATCTCTTACGCTATACCAGTTATGCAAAATTAATCCAGGATGCAGAGGATTTCAGATGCCGTACCAAACAACTTAAAAATGTACATTTTGCCATGTAGATATCAATAACATTTGGTAGTTTAATCAAAATTCTTTCTGAAAAAAACGAAAATTTCGAACTAATATTTTACACGTAAATGGTAATTTGGCGTGTTGCATCCTTGGCAGATAACTAAACTTGGTATTTAACCGAATTTTCATTTTTGAGTTATACTGTCCACAGACACACGGCTGAGGCTGTGCATCAGAGAGAAACCTAATATTAAAGAAAGGAAGTGAATGATATGGAAACATGGTAAACTGGACGACAGAAAATATGCTTATGGAATATTGGTTGAAATGAATGGCGGGAGAATACAAAGAAAACTTGTCCACACACTCTTTCGTCCATAAGAAATCCCACACGCGGTCCCCTGGCATTGAATCCAGGTCATTTGGGTGAAGGCAAGCGTCTTTACACTCGGCTGCGGCGCTGCCGTAATTAAATGAATTACTCAATTCATTTAATACTTAATATTACTGTGATGTGTATTGTATGTTGTTTTGTGTGTGTGTGTATATATTTCCCAAATAGGAAGTTCTCTGTTTCATTTGTTTTACTCCTGGCCATGTAAAGAAGCGAATTTCAATGACAATCCCATATCGACAGCTTTTTAAATATACAGCTTTAAAATAGTATACACCTTTAGTTCCCTTCTACTTGTAAGAACTAAGTAATAAGACCGTTCTGCTAATGATGTTTATCTCGATTAGCGCGCGCGCACGCACGCACACACCCACCCACACCAACCCACACACACACCCACCCACACCCACACCAACCCACACACACACTCACACACACTCACGCACAGACACCCTTCGGGAACGGTAAGCTCCACAGCAAAAATTCAACAATTTTGTGTTAGGATGATCTAAATTTTTGTGTAGTAGTTTTTGTCTATCTTTTAACGTTTACGTTCTGTGAAGGAAAATATCTTGTCCAATGTGCTAGAACAACGGTTGCCAACCGGTGTGCCACGGCACCCTAGGGTGCAGTGTGATAGGCTAAGGGATGCCGCGAGATATTGAGATAAACAAAAAAAAAGTACCTTCTACTAAAGCCTTAAGCCTTGTAAGGTCTTTAAATAAAATAAGTCAAGTCAATTACTCTCATGCACGGCAGATGGTGATAGTGGTCGATTCAGTTATACTAGTATCTCAC